>JAIUZE010005541.1:0-105284 GCA_022085475.1 Heliosperma pusillum
GTTTCGCCAGAGTTCATTCGGAAGTTGACCGGCGGTTAGCGAACGTGCAGGTGATGGTGGCTGTCTGAGATGGAATTGGTATGGTGGACTCAGAATTGCGACAACTACTAAGAGTAACAATTAAATAACACGCGGTAACAAAAAAGTAAAAAAAAAATAACGTAAGAATAACACTTGAATAACACATGGTAAAAAAACGTAAAAAAATAACATAAGAGTAACATTGGAATAATTCGAGGTAACAAAAAAAAAAAAAATAGCGTAAGAATAACACTGAAATAACATGCCGTAAACAAAAGGAAAAAAAAGACGTAAGAGTAACACTTGAACAACACACCGTAACAAAAAAAAAAACTTTTAAAGAAAAATAACGTAGGAGTAATACTGAAATAACACGGGGTAACAAAAGAAGACCAAAAAAACGTAAGAGTAACACTAGAATAACACGCGGTAAAAAAAAAAAAGTACAAAAAAATTAACGTAAGAGTAACACTTGAATAATATATGGTAACAAAGAAAAGTAAAAAAAAACAAATAACATAAGAGTAACACTGGAATAACACGCCGTGACAAAAAAAAGTAAAAAAAATAATGTAAGAGTATCACTTGAATAACACTTGTAACAAAAAAAAAGGTAAAAAAATATAATAGTAATACAGGAATAACAACCGGTAACGAAAAAAGTACAAAAAAAAAATAACGTTAGAATAACATTGGAATAAAGTGCCGTAAGAAAATGACGTAAGAGTAACACTGGAATAACACACAAAAAAAAATTTGTTAAAAAAAAATAACGTAAGAGTAACACCAAAATAACATGCAGTAACATTGGTGTAACATAAGAATAACATAAGAGTAACACTGGAATAACACGTAATAAAAAAAAGCTAAAAAAATAACATAACAGTAACACTAGAATAACACGTGATAACAAAAAAAAAGTAAAAAAAAAAATAAATAAGAGTAACACTCCAATAACACGTAGTAACAAAAAAATAATAAAAATAACACTGAAATAACGCGTGTTAAAAAAAGTAAGAAAAAAAATATAAGAGTAACACTGGAATAACACGTCGTAACAAAAAAAAAGTAAAAAAAATATATATAAGAATAACACGTCGTAACAAAAAAAAGTAAAAAAAAAAATATATATAAGAATAACACCAAAATAACACGTGGTAACAAAAAAAAATACTCCGTATAAGATTGGAATAAAGTGTCGTAAAAAAAATGACGTAAGAGTAACACTGGAATAACACACAGTAAAAAATTTTTTTTTTAAAAAACATAACGTAAGAGTAACACCAAAATAATATGCAGTAACATTGGAGTAACATAAGAGTAACATAAGAGTAACACTGGAATAACACGTAATAAAAAAAAAAACTAAAAAAATAACATAACAGTAACACTAGAATAACACTAGAATAACACGTGATAACGAAAAAAAAAGTAAAAAAAATAAATAAGAGTAACACTCCAATAACACGTAGTAACAAAAAAATAATAAGAATAACACTGAAATAACGCGTGTTAAAAAAAAGTAAGAAAAAATAAATATAAGAGTAACACTGGAATAACACGTCGTAACAAAAAAAAAGTTAAAAAAAAATATATAAGAATAACACTAGAATAACACGTCGTAACAAAAAAAAGTAAAAAAAATATATATAAGAATAACACCAGAATAACACGTGGTAACACGTGGTAACAAAAAAAAATACTCCGTATAAGAGTAACACTAGAATAACACGTCGTAACAAAAAAAAAGTAAAAAAAAAGTATATAAGAATAACACTGGGATAACACGTAGAAAAAAAAGAAAAAACAAAAGAATAACACTTGGTAAGAAAAACAAAAAGTAACCTAATAAGAAGATTGTGGAATCATAAGAACATAAGAATAACACTAGAATAACACGTCGTAACAAAAAAAAGTAAAAAAAAAAATATATTAAGAATAACACTAGAATAACACGTGGTAACAAAAAAAAAATACTCCGTATAAGAGTAAGACAAGAATAACACGTCGTAACAAAAAAAAAAGTAAAAAAAAAAAGTATATAAGAATAACACTGGAATAGCACGTAGAAAAAAAAAAGTAAAAAAAATAAAAGAATAACACTTGGTAAGAAAAACAAAAAGTAACCAAATAAGAAGATTGTAGAATCATATGAACATAAGAATAACACTACAATAACATATTGTTATTACCAACTCACCGTAAGAACTCAACTCACGAGATACCGCCTCTATATATACATATATATTATTAAAGGAAGCTTTTTTCGAGCGATTACAGAGTCTCCAACTCTACCGAATTACCTAAGTAAAAGATAATGTATACAATTTTCCTTATAAAAAAAGAAAAATTAAATTAAATTAAAAAAAAACATTAAATACTACAATAAGATAGAGTTAATGAGCAAAAGAAACGTGATACTAGATGTTGATGATCACCGCCTTACAAAAGTCTAATACGACTAAATTTCTATCTTATAAATTACACCAACTTAGTGTATATAAACCCGCGATGAACGTATGCTTTTGGATGCCCTTATACTCCCTTATCCCCATAACTTAATTGTACATGATCTTAATTTTTATTCTAATGCATCACGTTAGTTTTACCACACGGTATATTTTTATATTGTGAGATATAATTTTGTACCTTTTATGAATTTTCAGAAAACGGTGAAGGGTAAAATTTGAGAATCGAATCATTTTACTTTGTTGTATCACAACGATGTTATTGAGGGTAAGCCGATAACTATTCCTTTTTAAGAACAATTTTACAATATTATGGACACATTACTTATTATTTACTTACGTACGTATTATCATGCATGTGAATTTTATTACGATTAACATTTAAGGAAAGTTGGAGATCCTTAAAACTTTATCTTCGTAAAAAATTGGGGAACTTTAATATCACTCGAAAGTCATTTGTTAAACTTGAACTCTTTCTATTCACTCGAAAAAAGTCTTACAGTTACTACAAAAGACTTTACCAATTAGCCCGTGAGAGTGTAATATTAGAGGGTGTTTTCAACAATTGATCCTTCTTTTTATTATAATTTGTTATGATGTCTTAACCACCTCTTTTTCTATCTTGTATGATCTTATCCTAAGGGCATTGACATGTTCCGCTCTTAATTGAATAATATTTTCTTATTGAAGGGGTAGTGCTGTGTGACCCCATACTTGGTTCTTAAGCTTGAACATGCGTCGTGCGGGACGTTAAACCAGCGCTTGCGGGAGGCAACCCGGCTTTAGTGTTTTAATGTGTGCATTTGATTTTGAATAAATTAGTTTGAGTCTACCAATTGATGATAAATGGATGATGATGAGAGCGCATTTGCAAGCTAAGTTAGGATGCTCTCTTTTGCTCGGTAATTTCTATACCCTCTATTTTCTTTCTCTCCCATCCCTTATTTTATCATTGAGGACAATGTCATGTTCAAGTGTGGGCGAAGGGTTTTAGCTCATTGTGGTGGTCTATAGTTGCATTTTAGTTACATTTAGTCATGTAGTTGCATTTTAGTAATAAACATGGTGGAATCACCTTACTTTTTCATGAATTTAGTTGATATTTTCTAGTTTAGAAATGTAGTTCACATATTTCAATTAGGTGTTTTAACACTTGCATGGTTAATACTTGTGCCTATTTTGACAAGTTGAGTTCAACTTTGAGCTCACCTTGGACCCCTAGTGGGCTAGTGGAGTGAATATGCCTTTGATGGTCATGATTGTCACAAAAATGTAGTTTGATCAACATATCCTCCATTATTCCAAAAACATAACAAAAACAAACAAAATCAATCAAACAAAAAAATCGAAATGAAAAAAAATCACAAATTAAGTGGATTGTTCTCATGTTGCGAAGCGGGAATAAGAAGCTATGTTTCCAAGAACCATGTTATTTTTTGCTCTATGGTTAAAAAGTTGTCTTCAAGTACAAAAGAAAAATGTCTATCAGGTTGAAATTCATATCTTTACATGTTTGCATCCCATGCTTGTTTTCACGTTTGCTAAGGACCGAGTCCCGAGGTAAGCTAAAGGATGACGAGTATTGTGACAACCCTCGCGATATCGGAAATAAAACATAACAAGCATGCAATTTATATAGCGGAAAATACGATATTTTTGAAACTTTTAACATGCCAAAAGAAAAGTACGAGGAATGTCAAATAATTACAAGCTAAAGTATAATATACTACAAAGAGACGTAGTCTCTCAAAACGTTATCAAATATCAAAGTTGTTTAGCAAACTAGCTAATAAACGTCTAGGGGTGAATCGTCAAGGCCAACGCCCGCTAGCTCACACCCGAACCGAAAAACAACAAGCAAAATCCATCCAAGCAACCTGTTCATCCATGAAAACATGAACGCCAGAGTCAGTGGGCAGTAATTACGGGTTCTCCCAGCCATATCACAAATAACATACTTAAACAAAAATACATAAGTAGAAGCATACATATATAAATATACATGTGAATTACGAGAAGGATAAATAGGCATTTCAATATATAAAGATATAAGCGTATGAAGTACGAAACCGTAATCATCAGATTATAGACGAACTCGGGGAAGACACCCTTAGGCAACTATATACTCACTAGGGCTTACATCTCACCGTTAGCGGCATATACTTGATAAGGTAGAGACTCGACAAACAAACCACGCCAAGTCATCCAACGGTCACAAATGATCAACATATAAACATCCATCCAAACATTCGATTATAGTAACATTATCTCTCACGGTTAATGACACGCACTAGCACCATGTATATAGCAAGTATGATCAATTCGCATCCACGGGATAAACATTTCTATGAACGCATACACGATTAACATTTCGTATATGTAGACTCATTTCCTCCCGGTAGGACGACGATAATAATACGGTCCTACTCTAAACCTGGCCAGACTCTCGGAATCACATTTTCCGATTCGATATGCGATAAACATTTCGCATCCAGGACTCGGTCAAACACATAAGCCGAGTATCCCAAATTCGTTCAACCTTCACGAAAGAGGCAGAAAGAGCACAAGCATCATAAACAAGCGGTACGCTACATACAATGACATCACCTCGCAAGTATACGACATTTGATGGCCGGGTCGATCAACGCATTGCGTTCGCCTTCCAACAACGTCGTCATATCCCCCCTAAAACATGCATTTAAGCATTAAGGATACATCTCCTCGTTCCGACATTCCAGTCTAACGAGCGAGGAGGTAGCCGGGGAATGAGAGTTCATAGCACATAACAATTAGTGCTCAAATCATAACATATGTAAAACCGACTCAAAGTGGGATATATGAAAAACTGTCACAAAACATGCGATACAAGCGAAAGGGATATCATATACTCTAAACATGAATATTTAAAGCTATTACGTAAATTTAGACGCTAAACGAACCGTTCAAACTATTATAAATGAAACTATAAGAAAGAATAGAAACGAGAAAGGCAGCGCGTGCCAGACGGTCAAGTGGACCGGCCGCCGGCTACCCGGCTGGGGTTTTGGTAACAAATGAAAACAATTGAAAATACGGAGTGATCCAGCCTGTCAAGTAGACCGGCTGCCGGCTACCCGGCTGGACCATATGTCATATGAGAAATAAGAAGGAAGATAGGGAAGTGTCTCAGCCGGTCGGCTGGCTAAGACTTACTTAACACCAAAATTATCACGTAACACCAATAAAACATCAGCCAACTCCGGCCGGCCGGCCGGCCGGCCAGGACAATATATGCACGAAAATCACTTCTTTAACCCAATAATCATACAACAAAAATCAACTATCATCAACACTCATTAACAATTATCAACAAACAATAACCATCATCAATAAACACAAATTCCATGAATACTCATCCTATCCTAAATACGTTTACTGACATCAAAAACACATTAAAACACGTAATGATATCGAGTAATCCTTCACCGTTACCTTTACGCGTCTTCAATCGGTTTCTAAGTCTTCCTCCACTAGATAGTAATCTTTGTCGGGGTCTTGAAGGTCTCCACCTATAAAAAGACGACAAAAGAGGAATATAATTCACCTTTGAGAAAGACGGATAAAGTGAAAATGAGAAAGACGATAATTTTATTACCACAAAAGGTAGAGGACGATGAGAGCGGATGATTAAGATGAAAATAAGGAGATTTGAGTGAGTAATGAAGGAGTAGTGAGGAATTTGAGTTGATGCATAAATGGAGTTTTGAATTTTGGTGGCTTGTTGAGGAAGAACGAGTAAGTGGAATGTGAATGAGGGAGTTAGGGTTTAAGGGAGATATAAGGTGAGTAAGTGGAAAAACATAGGAAAAGCCCAAAAGCGCCTTAAGGCGTAACTCACTCGGAATTTCGAGTAAAGTCCGAATACGAACTCGGTTTGCAAAATTAGATACGGGAAATTAAATTCTAGACTAAATCTAAAATTTCGCTGAAAAGTATCCGTATTATATTTTTAATATAAAAATAGGGTACATTTGCGGGTGTTACAATCATCCCACCTTTTAAAAAGTTTCGTCCTCGAAACTTGAGAGTAGAAAACAAAAGTATCAAGGACAAGAATCGGTTTTCAAAATTAACACGAAAGCCTTTACAAGGGAAACATTTATGAAATGATGTTCTTCTCGAAAACGGTTTAAGGGAATTTTTCATAAGTGCGAAACTTTATTTACGAATCACAAGAGTGCCCGTCGCGAACGAGTACTCTAGTTATCCAAATCAAAGCAATGTCGAAATAGTGAAATCGAAAATCAAACAAGCGTTAGTAAGTGTAGGACTAGTCATCAGGCGTCTCCAATAACAAGTCCAAACATCCAACAAAACGCAAAATCCAAGTATAAAAGCAAAAAAAATCTATTTTTTTCCAAAAAGAGTGTACAAAATCCATCTTTCGACTTCTTTAAAAAGTTAAATTAGAAATACAATATGGAAATTTGAAGGTTTTCTCAAAGATAAAATCAAAATAAGAAGACATTACACGTACATAGAGCGACTAAAACATCAAGTTCACAAATCACGATAACAAAATATATACAAAACACGCAAAAACGAAACAAATCGAACTCTTAGGGATAGGAAGATCACGATAAAGTCGGCAGGAAGATCTACAAGAATTCGACATCACTAACTCTACTAATAAGCTAGTCCTCAAGAGGATGAAACTTACTTCAATTACACCTTAACCATTCTAAATCGCTAAACTCTATAAACATTATTTACAACGATCACAATCAAAGCAACAAACATAGTTATCTAAGATCCAACTAGCCTCATCCAAGGTCTCATGACAAGGGAAAATCCACAATCCTTTATCGATTATAATGATTCTTTAATACGCCATACATCCTTAATTCGATCATTACTACGCTCGAAGCCTCAAATATAAATAGTCACATTAGCAAACTATGGTAGTTACTAATCCTCAAGATAAATGGGTTCACCATTCTAACTCTATAATCCATAACAACTGAGCACTCATTATCCAAAGCTTGCAACGAACATTTATCAATCTCAAACTATGATTCCTTGAGAATAAAAGAAAATTACAAATTCCAAACCACAAATGACCAATCACTTGGCAATCAGACAACCATTCAAATCATCTAGTTCATCTAAAACACAAAATGAATCGATTTTCATTTATGACAATACTCCTCAAACTTTGGTTACTGGCTTAATTACCCTAAAGCAAAGTCTCTTTTAGAATCCGCCAATTAGAGACATCAAATTCCCAAATGATATCCCAAGCCACCGTTATAATACCCAACAACAACGAACTATTATTATGATCAACTCAATTCTTAAAATAACACCACAATACCAAGCTCCGAATCTAAAATCACCAAGAGAGGATACATTATCACTATTAGGATTCATCCTAGAGCTTAAGTCCTATTTCCCATGATCAAATACAACATGAAATTTGCTCAATTCAAAGACACATATTCTAGCTAAAGAAACCCAAAATACATTACACTTATTCTTTGAGCCTTACAAACGGGTTATCCAATCCACTAGAGAAAAGATGAAGCAGCAACGAGTTAAGAAATGATAAGGAATCTCAAGGAGAACACGAGAATAATCAGGCACGGGATTACAAGAGAGGAACGCTGAAAATGACGAGGTCAAGAAGAGATAAACCAGATAGTAGAGTTATGAAGATATCCGAGTAAGAAAGAAGATATGAGAATGCGCTTTCTTAAAGATCAATCTTGACAAAAACTTTCAAGAATGGAAATGAAAAGGGATAATGGCACGAGTATAGTTTAAGGTTTAACCACAAAATTTTCCTTTCAAACTCAGGGCGATAGCAAAACATCTTAATTATTCTTCTACAAAGGTCTCTCACTAGGGACCATCGTACCACGTACAATCATCAAAGTAAGGTATGCCTAGATTCGATAAATCGTGTACAACCCAATCCATCCATCCGTTCATATAACACGGATTCCAAATTGCGGAATTGCAACTCAAGCATAGTAACATTCTCTTAACTCCAAAATTTGACACACTCTCAAAGGTTTCAAAACCGAAGGACCTACAAGGAATTCTTCATACTAATCTATTTTCAACTCCTATGGCCCACAAGGTAGAACACCAAACAAAATGTCATCATCAACATCCTAAGGCATCACTGTCATAGCTCATCTAATCAGATTCTACTCATGTCCATAATCCTTAAGCAACATGGTTTAATCTATCATGACGACTTACTACCTCAACCAAGTCTCCGATACTATGATATAAGATCATATTTTTAAATCCAAGAATTTTAGCCAAGTATTCTTCCACCAAGCATATACCCAAAAGTACACACTATAAAATCACAAGAAGTCACTTAGTCTCAAGGGCATTTCACAGCTCAAGTATCATCCAAATATTCTCACTTATAACAATTAGCTCCAATTTAGGTATGACCCTCAAGACACTCTAATATTACTAAACTCCTAAGTTCAAAAGATTAAATCACTAATGGGTTATGAAGTCTTAGCCAACTCATTCAACCTTACACCATCAAATAGCATGAACAATCCACACATTAGTCATGGCAAGCATCAAGCATTAAAATCATCAAACTTATCTTACTACCTTTCTTCAGAAATACAACCAATCATCAATATAGGGTGAACTTAGATCTACACCATTTACCTCAAATCCCAAATTCATTCTAACCAGCACTAACATCCCACAAAGTTCAAAATTCTTCCGACCAAGTATAATATACCAAAAACAAAAGGGTATGGTGTCCACAAAAGGTCACATAAGGAAGTTTATGGCACAAATTGGTAAGTAGGAGGAAAGTAACAAGAGTAATTTCCAAGGGGAAAAGAAGTTAGATGATAAAGAAGCATTTAGATTAGAAGGAAGAGAGCATGATACATTAAGGACGAGAGAAATCATCGATGAGGAAGAAATACACTTCAATTAAACTTGTCAATCTTCAATCTTCGGTAGAAGATACTTCTTCTAGGTAACACATGATCCAACTCAAGACAGTAGATACAAACAAACATAACATCACTCAACACAATCAACAAACAAGTTAGAACCTAACAAGCAAAAGAAAACACACCAAAGACTACCATATTAGGTCCTTAAGACTACCTATCTCTCATTCATTATTCCTTGGTCAAGTAATTTAAATTTAGGGTTCACGTGTGTGCGTCGGGAGCGTTAAAGCTCTGATACCAACTGTGACAACCCTCGCGATAGCGGAAATAAAACATAACAAGCATGCAATTTATATAGCGGAAAATACGATATTTTTAAAACTTTTAACATGCCAAAAGAAAATTACGAGGAATGTCAAATAATTACAAGCTAAAGTATAATATACTATAAAGAGACGTAGTCTCTCAAAACGTTATCAAATATCAAATTTGTTTAGCAAACTAGCTAAGAAACGTCTAGGGGTGAATCGTCGAGGCCAACACCCGCTAGCTCACACTTGAACCCAAAAACAACAAGCAAAATCCATCCAAGCAAACGGTTCATCCATGAAAACATGAACGCCACAGTCAGTGGGGAGTAACTCCGGTTTCTCCCAGCCATATCACAAATAACATACTTAAACGGAAAAATATAAGTAGAAGCATACATATATAAATATACATGTGAATTACGAGAAGGATAAATAGGCATTTCAATATATAAAGATATAGGCGTAAGAAGTACAAAACCGTAATCATCATATTATAGACAAACTCGGGGAAGACACCCTTAGGCAACTATATACTCACTAGGGCTTACATCTCACCGTTAGCGGCATATACTTGATAAGGTAGAGACTCGACAAACAAACTACGCCAAGTCATCCAACGGTCACAAATGATCAACATATAAACATCCATCCAAACATTTGATTATAGTAACATTATCTCTCACGGTTAATGACATGCACTAGCACCATGTACATAGCAAGTATGATCAATTTGCATCCATGGGATAAACATTTCCCTGAACGCATACACGATTAACATTTCGTATATGTAGACTCATTTCCTCCCGGTAGGACGACGATAATAATACGGTCCAAGTCTAAACCTGGCCAGACTCTCGGAATCACATTTTCCTATTCGTCATGCGATAAACATTTCGCATCCAAGACTCGGTCAAACACAGAAGCCGAGTCCCCAAATTCAGTCAACCTTCACGAAAGAGGCGGAAAGAGCACAAGCATCATAAAAAAGCGGTACGCTACATGCAATGACACCACCTCGCAAGTATATGACATTTGACGGTCGGGTTGATCAACGCATTGTGTTCGCCTACAAACAACGTCGTCATATCCCCACTAAAACATGCATTTAAGCATTAAGGATACATCTCCTCGTTCCGACATTCCAGTCTAACGAGCGAGGAGGTAGCCGGGGAATAAGAGTTCATAGCACATAACAATTAGGGCTCAAATCATAACATATGTAAAACCGACTCAAAGGGGGATATATGAAAACTGTCACAAAACATGCGATACAAGCGAAAGGGATATCATATACTCTAAACATGAATATTTAAAGCTATTACGTAAATTTATACGATAAACGAACCGTTCAAACTATTATAAATAAAAGTATAAGAAAGAATAGAAAGGAGAAAGGAGAAAGGCAACGTGGGCTAGCCGGTTAAGTGGACCGGCCGCCGGCTACCCGGCTGGCGTTTTGGTAACAAATGAAATCAATTGAAAATACAGAGTGATCCAGCCGGTCAAGTAGACCGGCTGCCGGCTACCCGACTGGACATATGTCATATGAGAAATAAGAAGGAAGATAGGGATGTGTCTCAGCCGGTCGGCTGACCGGCAGCCGGTCGGCCGGCTGAGACTTACTTAACACCAAAATTATCACGTAACACCAATAAAACATCAGCCAACTCCGGCCGGTCGGCCGGCTGCGACAATATATGCACGAAAATCACTTCTTTAACCCAATAATCATACAACAAACATCAACTATCATCAACACTCATTAACAATTATCAACAAACAATAACCATCATCAACAAACACAAATTCTATGACTACTCATCTTATCCTAAATACTTTTACTAACATCAAAAACACATTAAAACACGTAATGATATCGAGTAACCCTTCATCGTTACCTTTACGCGTCTTCAATCGATTTATAAGTCTTCCTCCACTAGATAGTAATCTTTTTCGGGGTCTTGAAGGTCTCCACCTATAAAAAGACGACAAAAGATGAATATAATTCACCTTTGAGAAAGATGGATAAATTGAAAATGAGAAAGACGGTAATTTTATCACCACAAAAGGTAGAGGACGATGAGAGCGGAAGATTAAGATGAAAATAAGGAGATTTGAGTGAGTAATGAAGGAGTAGTGAGGATTTTGAGTTGATGCATAATTAGAGTTTTGGGTTTTGGGGGCTTGTTGAGGAAGAAGGAGTAAGTGGAAAGTGAATGAGGGAGTTAGGGTTTAAGGGAGGTATAAGGTGAGTAAGTGGAAAAACATGGGAAAAGCCCAAAAGCACCTTAAGGCGTAACTCACTCGGAATTTCGAGTAAAGTCCGAATACGAACTCGGATTTACTAAATTAGATACGGGAAATTAAATTCTAGACAAAATCTAAAATTTCGCTGAAAAGTATCTGTATAATATTTTTAATATAAAAATAGGGTACATTTGCGGGTGTTACAAGTATGGAGCTCAATTCGTTGATTTCACCAAGAGTTTGGATCTAAAGGACTGAGTCCGGAGGTGGAACAAAAGGTGATTTTAGCGGATTGAGATTGCATTGACACATCTACAAAATCAATGGAGTTCCTAAAGTTGCCAAGTGAAATCAAATATTTCAAATACCCAAAATGAAGTATATTGTGCTCAAAAGAACAAATCTACTAAAATAAATTTCCTCCATGTTTATTGATCGAAGTTTGTGTGATGGTTGTGGCGGGTATTAGTGTTTACTATCCCATTAGGCTGGACAAGGCACTCTTTGTTGAACTTTATGCTTGTTAGCGTCGGCTTGAGTGTCCTATGCATTTGTTACGGTTTCCTAAACCTTTCATTTGAACTTGCATTTCTCTATTAGAATTGATTAACTTGTAATTGAAAGTGGGGAGTGTTCTTAGTCTAGTTGAGCTTACTCGAGGGCGAGTAAGATCTAAGTGTGGGGGATTTGATGTGACGATTATATATTGTCTTTACTAACACAATTCTTAGCTACTTTAGCCTTCATATATATTACTTATAGTTATTTTAGCTCATTAATGCATTTTGGTAGTAGTTGCGTTGTTTGAATGTCTTTCTACGCAATTTCGGTTTAATGTGTAGGTGGCATGTTCGAGAATCGCATTCCGAGTTTGGGAAGTGACTTGGACATTTTTACACTTATGTCTTGGACTAAATTCATGCCACATAATGGGTTAATAAGAGTTAAAAGATTGTGGATTAAAGACAAGTCAAAGCCTAAAGATCAAGGTCAAAGCGCGGAAGCAAGTGTAGAAGAGGAGGCGTCACACAAGGAAGCCGCGTGGCGCGGCAAAAGTGGTTGTTTAACTAGCCGCGTGGCGCGGCAAAAAGCCACGGATTACGACGAATCTTCTAATTCTTCTTTAATTCGGCAATTATGCTCACATTTTATGAGGCTTTAATAAGCTTTATGAAGATGCTCTTTGAAAACCTATATAAGAAGATGGTATTGATCGAATTACACACACTTCATCCACCTTTAAATCATTAGAAACATCAAAACAAGTTCTAGTTTATAGTTTGTTTACTTTTTGTATGGAAGGCTAACGTCCTCATCTTGGATCAAGCAATTGAAGCAAATGAACTAGTGTTTTGTAAGACTCTTTTATTCTTTGTTATTATCTCTTGAATATTGATTTATATTCTCAATTCATTCTTATGATTATTGATAGTTGTTGTTAGTTTGATCACCTAGTTTGTCTTATATCTAATCTATTGCAAGTTTAGGAATTTGAATCTTTTGTTAACTTGCCTAGACATTGGTAGCAACTATAGTTCATCAATTTGTATGCTTTTCATCGTTGTTGGATTGTAGGAGAATATTTATCATATGGTTAAAGTGTAGAACCGCTTGTGTATGCATATGTTCATCTTTGTTGGCTTCTCTAGTTATAACCTATGGTATGATTGAATTTAGATACGCTTGGACTAGATTGTTATCGCCATAAGGGTTGTTTATGTGCGCTTTTCGCAGTGAATGACTAAAAAGTAAGGAGAAGTTGAAACTTATGTTTTCACAATAAAGTATTTAAGAGTAATTAGAGTCTAAAAGAGTCAATGATAAAACATAACTCATTTGTGGAAATTGTAAGACCCAAGATCTTTTTAGAATTTGATTTTACTACAATATTATAATAATTTAGTTTGTTAGACTTAGACTCATAAGTACAATTACCCCCCAAATTGGTTCCCTTAGAACTAGGGAAGAGCACGGATCGGACATCCGATCCGAATTCAATTTTCGGAAGAGATATCCGATCCAAAAATTGAAAATTTTACTATCCGATCCGAACTAGTTTGGATATCCGATTTTAATGTCCGTAAAAATCGGATTGGATATCCATATATCCGATATCTGATCCGATTTCTGAAACTCTAGATTTATTTATTTTGTAAATTTTTACGAGTTCTTGAAACTTAGACAACTTTAAATAATTAGGGTTCGTATTCTACATTGGCTTTGTTGGAGATGGACATGGGATCCCAGATCTGGGCTGAGAGGCGAAGACATCGACCTTGAAAGAAGAATTCGGCGACTCATCTGAGTACAAAAAAGTGAACAAACTTCCTAGTACTAGATAACTGGGATGATTGTTGACTGAACAACAAAAGCTAAATTAGAAACTAGAAAGGAAGGCAGCAAGTTTAAGAGTACTAGAAAAGTTTGGGGAAACTGAAGAAATAGGATATGAGAGAGAAAGGAGAGAATACAAAAATAAAATAAGGTTTGTAATATGTAGAGTTAGTACGCCAGAATTAATGAGGAGTTTACAAAGTACTCTTCCATCTAACCCTTAAATCATTTCATCACAGCTTAGGCCCATGGGCCTCATACAAACGAGAAAAAAAAAATAAGAATGCGCCATTTTGGATCGGATCGGATATCCGATTTTTTTTTACACAGATATCCGTATCTGGTCCAATATCCAAAAATTTCAGATACGGATATCCGATCCGAACAACTTTCGGATCGGATACAGATCGGATATCGGATCAGTTTGGATAGTCGGATTTTTTTGCTCAGCCCTACTTAGAACTAGTTGCATAAACTTACAATAAACAAACACCTTCCTTGTGGAATCGACCCCTACTTACCATTCCTATTGTTAGAGTTAGTAGTTGATAAAAAATACTAATTTGTAGACTTACGACAAGTCTAGCCAGCTAATATGTAAACATTGCATTTTATCTTATACTCCATGGTATGTTATTCAACCCGTTATAAGGTTAAGACGAATACTTATATCTTAAATGAGTAGCATTTGAGAAATATTTTATGGCCTGTTTGGCAAACCATATTTCATTTTAGAATATGGATTTGGCTCAAATATTATGTTTGGCCAATCCAAAGAATTTGGATTTGGATTTGGCCCAAATCCTACCAAATCCAAACTAATACAAATCGAGGTCATTGGAAATGACACCAAAACAGACGTCATTTTGAAATCATTCTCCTTCAACTCTACCCTTTCTCATGTCTCTCCTCTATTTCATCATTGTTCACTATTGTACTGAGTTCACTGGGAAGGCGAGCGGTTCGACTCAAAAGTTTTGAATAAGTCCCTTATTATTAAGTCCACTCACTCCACTTCATTGACGACATTGTTTGGTGGTGAATCGTCTTCGTCGGTACTGCAAACTTTCTGTGAGTTCATTCATTCAGATGAAAATTATGAGGAATTTGTTGCAAATTTTAAGAGTGATTAACTGTACAAGGTGCGATTTTACTGAGGAAGATGACGAGAAATGACGAGAATTTGTGAAACAAACTGTGTATTGCGAGATTATTGCTTGAAATCGGTCGTTGATATCAACCTTAACCCTGGATTTTGGGAATATTTTATATAACCTCGAATTTGATTGAAGTTATGATTCCTCTTAAATTGAATAAACCTTAACCCTGGATTTTGGGGATATTTTTGTGGAAGGAAATTAAGAGAGTAAAGCTGGGAAGCAAAATTACAATGGTGTTTTGCATTTTCAAAAATTCTGGTTTTCAAATACTTGTTATCCCAAACACAAAATTTGTATTTGTTAACTATTATTTCAAAATTTTAATTTAAAATTCTTGATTTGAAGTGAAATTCGAGTTCCCAAACGCTACCTTACATCTTTTTATTTCATTTTACTATTTTATCCATTTAATTTATAATATTAAATATATATTACGTCTGTTTATGTCACACTACAAGAATTCTTGTTTCAGGCGACTGTAATACAGCGACTGATACTAGTAGTCGCCAAATTGGCGACTGAAAATAGATTGGGCGACTGAAATTAGTTGCCAAATTAGCGACTGAAACAATTCCCAAAATTTAAAAAAAAAAAGAAGACGGGCGACTGAATAGGCCATTTGGCGACTGATTTCAGTCGCCAATTTGGCGACTACTATATCAGTCGCCAATTTGGCTATTATTCCAGAACACGCAAAACTCATCCGCACTTTACTTTACCCAATTTTCTTCAAAAACCCGAAAACACCCAATTCCTCTACAAAATCGCCACCACCACTACTCCACTCCCTCAACCACCACTCCGACCACCACTCCGACACTATCACCACCGGATCTTTGTGCTCTCCTTTTTCTTGTGTTGCTTTGTTTGTTATAATTGGTGAAGGTATATTTGTTCTAATTTCAATCCTTCAATTAATTTAGTTTGTTTGTTTAATTTGTGATTCCTACTTGTATTTAGTTGATTTTATATGTTTATATAAACATATGTGATGATTATTGGTTTAGATGTTAAATGTTTGTTGTAATTTGAATCCTTAGATTTATTGGGGGTTTTTGATTAGTGGTAGTGTTGTTGATATTATTAGTGTTGTAAGTATTAATTTTGTTGGTATTGTTAATTTTGATTTGGGTTAGTTTTGTTAGTAATGAGGTTTTGATATTTCTCATGATTTGTGTTAGTGTTGGTAGTATAGGGGTTTTGGTTAGTGTTGTTTGATGAGTTTTAGTATGTTAATAATATTAGTGTTATTAGTATTATTTTGTTAGTATTGATAATTTTGATTTGTGTTAGTGTATTTCGTATTAAGGTTTTGATAAATATGATTGTTTGTGTTAGTGTTGTTAATATTTGGGGTTTTGATTAGTGTTAGTATTTTTTGTACTTGTTGTGTTGGTTAATGTTTAGATTAAAATGAAGAGATTGGAGCGTACATGGATGTACGAAGAAAGACTTGATAAGAAAAGACGTCCTACCGCTAGATTTATAAAGGGGGTTGCCGAGTTTATTGAATTTGCTAAACAACAAGACGAGTATGATTTAGTAGTAAAGAAACTTAGGTGTCCTTGTATTAAATGCAAAAACATGAAATATCTACATGACATTGAGGTTCAAGAACATCTTTATACAAACGGGTTTTGTCCAAACTACTACAATTGAATTACTCATGGAGAATCTTATTTTTCACTTCCCGAACAATCTCAAATCCCACAAAATGAGAACCCATATAAAGATATGGTAGTTGATGCCTTTGAGTCTAATATTTTCAATAATGATCATATACCAATGAATGAAGAAGAACCACACCCACAAGCAAAAGCCTTTTTTGATATGTTAAAGGCGAGTGAAAAACCATTATATGATGGGAGCAAAATGTCACTGTTAGAAGCCGCCTCTAGGATAGTAACTTTGAAATGTGAGTACAATTTGCCATTTAATTGTGTTGATGGCATTGCTTCTTTGATTGAGGATGTTATCCCCAGTAATAATGTCATGACCCGATCATTCTACAATACCAAAAAAGTAGTGAAAGGTCTACTACTTCCGCATTACAAGATTGATGCATGTCCCGATGGATGTATGCTCTTTTGGAAGAATGATGCTTTGCTTGACAAGTGTAGTAAATGTCAAAAGGCTAGATATAAGACAATTGAGGGAAGTATTGTCTTGAAGGGTAAAAAAGGAAAGAATGAAAAAAAAAAGAGGTGAAAAGAGTAAGAAACCAATACCCGAAAATCCCGTAACTTACTTTCCTCTAGCTCCTAGACTTCAAAGAATGTTTGCTACCAAAAACATTGCCGAGCAAATGAGATGGCACAAGGAAAATCCTCGTACTCCGGGAAAGATGTGTCATCCGAGTGATGGAGAGGAATGGAAGCGGTTTGATATGCTTTACCCCGACTTTGCTGAGGAACCCCGTAATGTGCGACTTGGCCTTTGTACGGATGGTTTTGCTCCATTTGGCCAGTTTGGTAGAAAGTACTCTTCTTGGCCCGTAATGGTCACTCCATACAACTTACCACCTTGGTTATGTATGAAAAAACAATTCATCTTCTTGTCACTAATTATTCCTGGTCCTGATAATCCAAAAACCGCCTTAGATGTTTATTTTCAACTTTTGGTGGAAGAATTGAAACAATTGTGGGAAGTAGGTGTGCAAACATATGATGTGTCTTTAAAGCAAAATTTTCAACTAAGAGCTTCATTGTTGTGGATCATTAATGATTTTCCAGCCTACGGTATGCTATCTGGATGGTCTACCGCGGGAAAAAAGGCATGTCCTTGTTGCATGTACCAAAGCAAAGCATTTTCGCTACCTTGTTCCAAAAAAGTGAGTTGGTTTGATTGTCATAGACAATTCTTACCGAAGGGACATGCCTTTAGGAGCAACAAAAAAGCTTTCAGAAAAGGTAAAGTGGAGCGGAATCATGCTTTAGATCGACTTCCGGGGGATAAGGTGGAGTGTAAACTACTAAGGTTCACAAGTTTTAAGTAAGCTTGATTAGCTTGACTCAAACTGAGAACAATATCAAGTAACAAAGGGATGTTGTTTTAGAAATGGTGAGTTGTTTAACTGAAAGACTCAAGGGATATCACTTAGAGACAATCCTCTACAGCAAGGCACAAGAGAAAAGGACTCAAAGACTGGTTTTAGAGACAGTTTTCAAGTGTTACAGCAAAGCACAAACACCCTAGACTAACCTCAACAGCAAGTAAGTTAACCACAGCAAAGCACAGATATAACTTGACTCACAATACAAGGCACTGATCAAACACCTTGGAGATGTATCAGGCTTGTTTCAAACTACAGCTCTTAGCACAAGTTTGATAACATTGAGTGATTTCTCAAAGTTTAATTCATTCATTCATAAAAGTCTGCTTGAAACAACATACAAGGACCTCCTTATATAGAGGGGCTGATATCTTGTGAGCCATTGGATGTATGGATCATCCAAGGGCCAGCTTAGGATCTAAACTACTTCTACTGACATTAATTAAGAGCCTCACAATAGGACGAGCTCAACAACTATAAAGAACAGACACAAAACACAAAAGAAAACAGACTGAACAAAAGCAAATAAAGTAGTTTTTGGAGTTTTCCTGAAATGGAAATCTGTTGTTCTTGTTGTCTTGTGCTTTGCTCTGGGTGTTTTGTTGCTCCTTGGAACTCTCCACTCTTATGAGGACATAGATAAACCTGCCTTAGATGAAGACAAGTTGACTTAAGCAAAAGAAAACATCATCTGAGCATGTACTACCTCTGCTATGCTGTTTACTGGACTCTAGCTTTGGGGTGTCTGTTTCATGGGTTTTTACTAGACTTCAAAATGGTTTGTCCTGGGCAAACTTGTAGCTTAGAGGGTTGTCTTGATGGTAGGCCATAGTGGGGGTGGTTGGGATGCCCTGGTGTACCTCCTAGATGCAGGGTTTGTTAACTGGTCTGTCTGGGCCTGAATGGCTCTGTTTCTGTTTTGTGTGGGTAATGTGGGTTGTGTTGGGGGTGGGCATGGGTTGTTGAACCCTGGATTGTCTTCTTCATTGGGGTGTCTTGGCTTGGCTTGCTCCTGGCTTGTCATAGCTTGTTGTTTAGACCTTGTAACTCGAGCTTCCATCTGAGGGGTCAAGCTTGTCTTGTATGTGGTTTGATCATCAAGACCCTTTGGGTGAGCTCCTGCTGCAGCCTCCCCAGGTTGAAAAGGGCTTGACCTCAAGCCTGTGTCTTCCTCCCCCTCAGAGTCTTCATAGAAGGGACTAAGATCTCCCACATTGAATGTTCCATGGACTGCATACTCTCCTGGTAGATCAATTTTGTAGGCATTAGGACCTATCTTCTCTATGACTTGAAAAGGACCATCTGCTCTGGGCTCTAGCTTGTTCTTTCTCTTGGATGGGAACCTTTCTTTCCTTAGGTTGATCCATACTAGGTCTCCTGGTGCAAAGTCTTTCTTGGTCTTAGGAACCTTGGCATTCTTCTTGTATAGATCATTAGCTTTCTCAATTTGTTTTCTGACTGATTCATGGAGTTTTAGCATTTGTTCCACCCTCTTCTTGGCATCATAGTGGACCTCTGACCTGCACACATTAGACAAACTCAAAGGCATTAAGGGGTTAGTACCATAGACCACTTCAAAGGGGGAGTGGCCTGTGGCTGCTGATGGAGCTCTATTGAAAGAGAACTCTGCTTGAGCCAACTTCAAGTCCCAATCCTTGAGAGATTTGCTGACTATACACCTCAAGATTCTTCCCAAGGTCTTGTTGGTCACCTCAGCTTGGCCATCAGTTTGAGGGTGATGGGAGGTACTAAACAACAACCTAGTGTTAAGCAGCTTCCACAATGTCCTCCAAAAATGGCTCATAAACTTTGTGTCTCTATCAGACACAATGGTCCTTGGAACTCCATGTAACCTCACCACCTCATCAAGGTATAGCTCTGCTACACTCACAACATCCTCAGTCTTCTTGCAAGCAATGAAATGTGCCATTTTACTGAACCTATCCACAACCACTATTATAGAATCCTTCCCTCTTGCTGTCCTAGGTAATGCCATTATGAAATCCATACTTACATCCTCCCAAGGCCTACATGGGACTGGTAGGGGAGTGTAAGGTCCTTCTTGGAAAGAACTCTTGGCCTTTTGACAAACTCCACACCTTCAGAGCACTATTTGAACCTCTCCCATCATCTTAGGCCAGTGGAATTGATCTTGTAGTATGTCCACAGTTTTCTGAACCCCAAAGTGTCCTCCAAGGCCACTTCCATGTACCTCCTTGATCAATAGACTCCTATAAGATCCTCTAGGAACACACAGCTTGTTTCCTTTAAACAAGAATCCATTTTGCAAAGTGTAGGGTGAATCAATGGTTCTTGTTCCCTCTTTCTGTGCCAACCAATCTTCTGCAAAGTCTGGATCTTCTTGATACATGTCCTTCATGAACTCAAAGCCAAGAACCCTTTGCTCCATAGTTGATAGCAGAGTGTACCTCCTAGACAAAGCATCAGCCACCACATTCTGTTTGCCCTCTTTGTATTTGCTAGAAAAGGTGAATGATTGGAGGAACTCCACCCACTTAGCATGCCTATGACTGAGCTTATGTTGACCTCCTATGTACTTTAATGCCTCATGATCAGAGTGTAGGACAAAAGGCTTGGGCTTCAGGTAATGACTCCAATGCCTTAGAGCCCTGACAAGAGCATAGAACTCTTTATCATATGTAGAATAGTTCAGCTTGGCTCCACTTAGTTTTTCACTAAAGTAGGATACAGGTTTCCTCTCTTGGATGAGGACAGCTCCAATCCCTACTCCACTGGCATCACACTCAACCTCAAATAGGCAATCAATGTCTGGCAGCCTGAGGATAGGTGCACTGCACAAAAACTTCTTCATGTGTTTGAAAGCTTGCAAGGCATTCTCAGTCCAAGTGAACTCTCCTTTCTTCATACATTCAGTGAGGGGTGCTGCAATAGTGCTAAAGTCTTTGATGAACCTCCTATAGAAAGAGGCTAGGCCATGAAACCCTCTCACTTCTGTAATGTTCTTAGGGATAGGCCAAGACTGGACTGCAATGATCTTGTCTTGATCAACTGAAATGCCTCTGCCAGATACCACATATCCTAGAAACTTGACTTCCTCAGTCATGAAGGTGCATTTCTCAAGCTTCCCAAAGAGCTTGCTCTCCTTAAGTATTTCAAACACAGCCTCAAGATGCCTCAAATGATCATCCTTGCTCTTGCTGTAGATGAGGATATCATCAAAGTATACCACCACAAATCTCCCTAGGCAAGGCCTAAGCACTTCTGTCATCAATCTCATGAAGGTACTTGGGGCATTTGACATGCCAAAGGGCATGACAAGCCACTCATAAAGGCCATGCTTTGTTTTGAAGGCTGTCTTCCACTCATCTCCTTCTCTGATCCTCAATTGATGGTAACCTTGCCTCAAATCAATCTTAGAAAAGAACCTTGAGCCACTCAGCTCATCCAACATGTCATCAAGCCTAGGTATAGGGAACCTATACTTGACTGTGATGTTGTTGATAGCCCTGCTATCTATGCACATCCTCCAAGTCCCATCCTTCTTAGGAACCAACAATGCAGGCACAGCACAAGGGCTTAATGACTCCCTTACAAACCCTTTACTCATCAACTCTCCAACTTGTTTCTGCAGCTCTTGTGTAGCCTTGGGATCACACCTATATGCTGGTCTATTAGGTAGTACAGACCCTGGCACAAGGTCTATTTGGTGCTCAATCCCTCTCAAAGGGGGTAAACCATCAGGAAGTTCCTCTGGAAACACTTCCTTGAACTGATCAATGAGGGGCTTAACATCTGCAGGGATCACCTTAGACTCCTCTCCCTGAACTTCCTTTGATAGCAGCATTACTATAGGTTGCTCCTCACTACACTCTTTGACCATTGCTGACTCAGATAGAAATACAACTCCACTAAAATCCTCAGCCATACTTGGACTTCCATAGCTCTTCTGGTGTGGTGGCAAGGGGGCTAATGTCACCTTCCTGCTCCCATGCTTGAAAGAATAGGTATTGCTTCTTCCTTGGTGTATGAAGCTTTTATCAAACTCCCATGGCCTTCCTAATAGCAAGTGACAGGCATCCATTGGAACCACATCACACAATACTTCATCCTTGTACACACTGCCAATGGAGAAAGGGACTATGCATTGCTTATCCACCTTAACCTCTGCTCCCTTACTCAGCCATCTCAACTTATAGGGGTGAGGGTGATCTTGAGTGCTCAACTTCAGCTTATCAACCATAGTAACAGAAGCCACATTGATACAACTACCTCCATCTATAATAAGGTTACAAACCCTCCCTTGTATGGTACATCTGCTCCTGAAAATGAGGGACCTTTGATCCTCCTCCAAAGGTATCTGTTGTGAATGCATTACTCTCCATAGGACTAAGCTGTGGCCTGTGTCAGGGAGTGCCACTATTGCCTCCTGACTAGACTCTTCTTCCTCACTCACCACTTCTTCAACCTCAGGCTCATCCCTCTCATACTCAACTAGACCCTCGTTCTCCCAAGCCTCAACTTCCATTATAGTTAAGGTCTTCTTAGAAGGGCAATCCTTCCTGAAATGTCCATAGCCTTGACATTGGAAGCACCTAATTATGTTCTCAGTCAATGAAGTGCTTGGCTTTTGACCCATGATGCCCTTACCCTTGTCTAAGGTAGGTGGGGGTGCTGTCTTAGGGGTATCCATTGATCTAAACCCACTATAAGGTCTGGTTTGAAAAGGCCTAACAGGTTTTGGTGTAGCAGGCCTAGTCTTCCCTATCTTCTCAATTCTCAGAGATAGGTTGACAACATCATCAAATGACCACAGAGGTTGCATCCTAACCTTGTTAGCAATGTTCTTATCTAGACCCTCTAAGTACCTAGCAATCCTTTGCTCAGGTTTCTCATTTATATCACATTGTAAGGTGAGTGGTTCAAACTCCCTCAGATAAGATTCAACAGGTTTGTCTCCTTGTTTCAACTTAGACAACTTGATAAACAGATCCTGGGTGTAATCCTTAGCAACAAATTTGTCTAACAGTTTCTTTTTCAGTTTATTCCAAGACTTGATGGGTTCTTTACCTTCCCTAGCCCATAACCCTTTCAAAGTTTCATACCAAAGGGAAGCATACCCTTTCAGTTTAAGGATGTCTACTTTAAAAGACTTGGAATCATTGTATCCTTTGTACTCAAAGATCCTTTCTACTTCTCTTAGCCATTCTAACAAGTCATCAGGATTAAGACTACCAGAAAACTCAGGGATATCTACCTTAAGATGCTTGTCTGTGTTCCTGTGGATGGAAGCTCTGCTTCTTGTTGAGGCATCTGAGTCTGGATACTCTTCATCATCAGGTGGCCTTCCTCTGCCTCCTCCTTGGCCTCTTCCACGTCCTCTACCTCTTCCTCCAGCAAGCAAATGGTTGCCTATAACCTGGTCCAAGGTTCTGGTTAGGGTGGTTACAATCCCAGCCAGATCCTCCATCCTTGCTTCTACTCCTGCTAATCTTTCTTCACTCATTGGGCTATTTTTGTGTTTTTAAATGTAGTTAGGGAAAATGAACTCACTAAGACTCTCAACCAAAGCTCTGATAACCAATTTGGAGTGTAAACTACTAAGGTTCACAAGTTTTAAGTAAGCTTGATTAGCTTGACTCAAACTGAGAACAATATCAAGTAACAAAGGGATGTTGTTTTAGAAATGGTGAGTTGTTTAACTGAAAGACTCAAGGGATATGACTTAGAGACAATCCTCTACAGCAAGGCACAAGAGAAAAGGACTCAAGACTGGTTTTAGAGACAGTTTCAAGTGTTACAGCAAAGCACAAACACCCTAGACTAACCTCAACAGCAAGTAAGTTAACCACAGCAAAGCACAGATATAACTTGACTCACAATACAAGGCACTGATCAAACACCTTGGAGATGTATCAGGCTTGTTTCAAACTACAGCTCTTAGCACAAGTTTGATAACATTGAGTGATTTCTCAAAGTTTAATTCATTCATTCATAAAAAGTCTGCCTCAAACAACATACAAAGACCTCCTTATATAGAGGGGCTGATATCTTGTGAGCCATTAGATGTATGGATCATCCAAGGGCCAGCTTAGGATCTAAACTACTTCTACTGACATTAATTAAGAGCCTCACAATAGGACGAGCTCAACAACTATAAAGAACAGACACAAAACACAAAAGAAAACAGACTGAACAAAAGCAAATAAAGTAGTTTTTGGAGTTTTCCTGAAATGGAAATCTGTTGTTCTTGTTGTCTTGTGCTTTGCTCTGGGTGTTTTGTTGCTCCTTGGAACTCTCCACTCTTATGAGGACATAGATAAACCTGCCTTAGATGAAGACAAGTTGACTTAAGCAAAAGAAAACATCATCTGAGCATGTACTACCTCTGCTATGCTGTTTACTGGACTCTAGCTTTGGGGTGTCTGTTTCATGGGTTTTTACTAGACTTCAAAATGGTTTGTCCTGGGCAAACTTGTAGCTTAGAGGGTTGTCTTGATGGTAGGCCATAGTGGGGGTGGTTGGGATGCCCTGGTGTACCTCCTAGATGCAGGGTTTGTTAACTGGTCTGTCTGGGCCTGAATGGCTCTGTTTCTGTTTTGTGTGGGTAATGTGGGTTGTGTTGGGGGTGGGCATGGGTTGTTGAACCCTGGATTGTCTTCTTCATTGGGGTGGCTTGGCTTGGCTTGCTCCTGGCTTGTCATAGCTTGTTGTTTAGACCTTGTAACTCGAGCTTCCATCTGAGGGGTCAAGCTTGTCTTGTATGTGGTTTGATCATCAAGACCCTTTGGGTGAGCTCCTGCTGCATAAGGTGTGGGATATGGTTTGTGATTTGTCACGTACTATTGATTGTACTAAATCAGAGACGGATGAGCTGAAAAAGAAGAAAATTGGTTGGTTTAAAAGAAGCATTTTTTGGGATCTTCCTTATTGGAAGACGATGTTAATTAGGCACAATTTGGATGTAATGCATATAGAAAAGAATTTCTTTGAGCAACTGATTCACACAATTATGGATGTAAAGGGAAAGACTTGTGATAGTGTTAAATCACAAGAAGATTTGAAGACAACTTGTCATCGTCCCAAACTTCACATTCGTAGCGATGAGTCTAAGCCAAAATCTATTTTTACACTTGACAAAGCTCAAAGGAAGGTATTATGTGAGTGGTTAAGAAAGTTAAAATTTTCTGACGGATATGCATCCGATTTTAGTCGATGTGTTGATATGAAGGAGCTAAAGTTGCAAGGCTTGAAAAGTCATGATTGTCATATCTTCATGGAACGATTATTACCTGTATCTTTGAGACATCTCCTCCCCACTCCTGTGTGGAATGCAATTGTTGAGATAAGTCAATTTTTTCGAGATTTATGTTCGTCTTCAATATGTGTTGATGACATGATTCGTCTTGAGGAGCAAATACCAGAGATATTGTGTAAGTTCGAGATGATATTTCCTCCATCATTTTTTAATTCCATGGAGCATGTACCGATACATTTGCCTTACGAAGCCAAAGTTGGAGGCCCCGTCCAATATAGGTGGATGTATCCATTTGAAAGGTAAGATCGCTAAGTAGTAATTAAATTATAATTATTATCGTACTATATATAATTGATTTAATATTTATATACTAGTCTTAACAACTATTAATCCCAGCAATTATTGAATAGGTTTCTTAATCACGTGAAGAAGAAAATTGGTAACAAAGCTCGGGTTGAAGGTTCTATATGCAATGCGTATTTAACGGAAGAGATTGCAAATTGTTGCTCTCTTTACTTTGAAAAACATATAAAAACCAAAGCAAAAAACTTGAGTGTTGATAAAGCGGATGAACTTGAGACAAGTTTACCCGAGTTTTTCCAAATGCATGATGATGAGGGTTGTTCATCAATTAGGGAAACAAGATATTTGGATGACAAAGAATATGATCGTGCTCACCTTTACGTTCTTTCTAATTGTGAGATTTTGGAATCATATGAAACGGAGTTTGTGAATGATTTCATTAAAGCACATCCTAATGTGAATAGAGATGATGTTTGGAGTAACCATGAGGATCAATTTGCAGCATGGTTTCGGAACCATGTAATTGAGTTAAATATCCAAGATGATTTGATAAGGACTTTGGCCTTTGGTCCTTCACGAATGGTTAAAACGTGGAATCGTTACTCGGTCAACGGATTTAATTTCCATACATTCAACTACGGTAAGAATAAGGCTAGGTGCAATTATGGTGTTACTATTTCTTCTCTTGATGACAACGAATACTATGGTATAGTTGAGGATATCTTTGAGTTGAGCTATAATGGGCGTGAGCGTTCTTATAATACTGTCTTATTTAAGTGTGAATGGAAGGATAACTCTGTGGCCGGTATGAAAGTTCATGAACGTTATAAAATCGTCGAAGTGAATCATACCCGGACATACTCAAAGTATGATCCATTTATACTCGCACATCAAGCCAATCAAGTATATTTCGCTTCTTATCCAAGCACGAAGAATGATCGAAATCAAAAGCAGTGGTGTGCAATCTTTAAGACAAAAGCACGCTCACAAGTAGATACAACTTTTTTTTCAAGAAGAAATAGTATCTAGCGATTTTATGTTGTCTCCACCTGATGAGGACATTTATGAGAATGGAAATGAAGAGGGTGAGGATTTAGAAAACGAGGATGGTGATGGTCAAGTTGACGGTGATGGTGGTGGTGATAGTGATAATGATAATGAATCAAATGGTGATGATGATGATGACGAATTTAATGATGATAATGATTAATTGGGTAAAGATATATTTATATATATTTTAATTAAGTTTTTTATGTTATTTGATGTTTTTTTTATGTTATTAACAGTTTATGTTTAAGTTTATTTTTTTTTATGTTATTAACCGTTTCTAACAGTTTGAATATTTGTGTAATTGTAGATGGCAGGAGGTCGAGGTAGACAACGTGGCAGCGGTTCAAATAGATGTCGTAGTACTTCTTCAGTCGACGAGAAGGAGATGGAGGTTATTGATCAGCAGAGTCCGGTGGTCGAGGAATCGACCAATGACGATGAGTCCTCGGATCAGACATCGGAGATCCAGTTCACCCCGGGAGGGAAGATGGTACTTGATCCCGCGGGTTTTTGGTAAGACAACGACCAATGTCTTTAATTTATTATTTTATAATTATATTACATTATTTAACATAAATGCATACTATTCCATAATTTGTTTTTCAGGTTTTTGTCTCAAAAGGTTGTACGCGGTTGTACTCAAAGTACAAAGATGAAGATGACGGGGGTTGCTCCTACTTGTTGGACAAAGGCTACCTCTACACAAAAAGAGGAATGGTTCAATAATTTTAGGGTATATTATTTTTGTTTATATTTTGTTATATTATTATAATTTTCAATTAATAATTTATTTTACTAATACTTACCTTTTAAATTGTAGAAAACATTTGACTGGCCGGCCGGATTAGAGTATATTGTACGTCAAAGATACAATAAGACATGCACTAGACGGTTAAGGGACAACATGTATAAGGTTGTCAAGAGGAAGAAGGAGCCGGAGCATATGAGAGGTATTTAATTTTATTTGTTATTTGTATATAGTTATAATTTAACACATTTTATCATTTTTTATAATGCTTATTTAACTTGTAGGTGGTGCATATGAAGATATGCTTAAATATCAAGAAACTCCGTAGTTTCAGGCTAGGTCGGCCCAAGCATCAAAAAATAAAAAAGGAGGAAAGAAATATGGAGCGGCTGAGCCGTCACATCACGCAGGATCTCGATCTTTCTTGGACCTAGTTTTGGGTGTAAGTTATAATTTCCACTTTTTTGTCTATTTGAAAATTATAACTTCAATTCTTTTTATTATTAAAATCTTCTTATACAAGTCTTTAATTTCTTATTTTAGAAGGGTAAGAAGAAAAAAGCTGACACGCCCACGGCTCCGGAGCTCTTCCTTGACACCCATTCCCGACTCCAAGACAATAGAAGATATTGGATAAAGCCAAAAGATAAGGAATTATATGTAAGTTTCAAACCATTTTTGGATTTTTACAATAAGTTCATTTTTTTGAATGTCTAACAAATTTTGTAGCTATTTTTAATAACATTGTTTATATTTTGTAGGAAGCATTTTCCGCCGAGAAAGTTAGGCATCCCGAGAAATCCGATAACGAGATTTGGTTTGACTTGGTTAAGGGTTTCAAGAAGGGGAATGTGTACGGAATTGGCTCGGCTAAGGATGTATTTTACGAAACTCCAAGGGGAAGAATGCCTTCAAGCTCAAAACAAACCTACGAGCCGGGAGTCGTAGGAAAACTCCAAGCCGCACTTAACGAAGAAAGAAGAAAAAACGGGGAAATGGATGGGGAAGTAAGGATAATGAAAGAAAAATTTAAGGCTTGGGAAACCATGTTTGATAACTGCAACCAAGGTCCGCCTCCCTTTCGGCGAGATTATGATGAAGGCAATGGAGGTGGTGGTATGCAAGCCGAAGCCAATATGACCCTTGGCTTTTGATATTAGTTTAGAAACTTGTTAATTGTGGTTGTTTGAACTTGGTTTTGTTAACCTTTAAGAAGATTTGTAAACTTGAGACAATTTTCTACATATATATGAGGATGTTCGTTTTTCATCTTGTTGTTGTAAATGTGTGAAATTGTGTGATTGTTTTCTATTATAATTGCAGGTATGGTAATGAAATGGCAGGATGAAAACAGAACTTTTCGTGCAATAAAAGAGGTGTTTTGGCGACTGAAATGTTCATTTGGCGACTATTTTTCAGTCGCCAAACCCCCTGTATTTTTACAAATTAAAATGACTTTGGCGACTGATTGGCGACTGAAGGCTGTAGTGGTCGCCAAATTGGCGACTGATGGCGACTGATTTCAGTCGCCAATTTGGCGACTACATCACCTTTCAGTCGCCAATTTGGGCAACTGATTTCAGATGCCAATTTGGGCGACTGATTTCAGTCGCCAATTTGGGCGACTGATTTCAGTCGCCATTTCACCAATTTGGCGACGCTTTTTTCAGTTGCCAAATATGCCGACTGAAATCAGTCGCCCGAATTTTTTTTGGCGACTAATGACTGCGACTGGGTCTTGGCGACTGATTTCAGTCGCCAAATTCATTTTAGCGACTGAAATTAGTCGCCAATATCAGTCGCATGAATGTTGTTTTCTTGTAGTGTCATTTTACTAAAAATAAGCTACAGTTTCAAATTGTTTCCTAAACATTTATTTACATAATCAGTCACCTTTATCAGCTTCTAATTTTAAGCTTCCTAATAGCTACATTTTCAGGTTTAAGTTAACTTTCATATTTCAACTAACCTTTCTGTTGGTTAACAAAGATGTAAAGTGTTTTACAAAAGAGATTAAGTATGTGTTTGGAATAGCTTTTCAGAGTATTTTTGGACTTAATAACATTTTTTGTCCAAACACAGCATAATTTAAAAACTAAAAAATATTGTTTCTCAAACTGAAAACCCTCTTTTTACCCACAAAAATAAAAGCACCAATTTCATGGTTCTAATTTTTAAAAAATACTTTTAAAAAATTAAGCTCAAAAAATAAAAACTCATTTTTAAAAATTTAGACTAAATATATTCTAAGTACGCGCTCCCGCATCATGAGGACCTGATAGCCTATGTAAGCCATTCCTTTATCCCCACGTATCCAACATACAACATGTTAACTTACTTACGTAGCAACTTCCATTATATTTCCATCTTCTAACCTCTTGTGACTTATATATAAACACATCACAAATATAATGGACCCCAAACCCACATAATTTAAAATCTCATTTCTTCATCACATCAATACAATTCCTCAATAATTACGCACATTAATACTTACATAATAATACAAAAATATGGTATTGCTAGATCGATTAAGAAGGGCAGTCAACAAGTTGACTTTTCTCTTAAATCTCAAAAACTACTTATCCCTTACACAATCCACCTTACGCTTGGCTTCCATGATCCGGTCCAAAGCCCCGGCCAGGATCACGGGACGGCGTTGGGGACGACGTGCCATAAGCTTCAACGACCGGCCGGGGCTTAGGGCGTGTGTAACCAATAGGGACCACCTTGAAGAGCACTCTCCTAGAAGCGAATATAACGAAGAACATAATAATAATAATAATAATAATAATGATGGTTATATAGGGTCGGAAAGTTCAAGTGTCGGGAATAATTCGTCACGTACATTTCTACGTACGACGAGTAATCCGTTAGAAGAAGATGTTGATAGACAAGCGGATATGTTTATTGATAATTTTTATAAACATTTGATATTTGAGAAACAAGTTTCGTTGAATTTAAGGTATTGTCGTGATAGTAGCTTTGATTATTCTTCGAGTGAAAGTGTTGTTTCTCCTTTTTCTACTACTTCTTCTCACCTTGTTTCTCCCACTTGATTCCTTAATAATTCTTCCATTTTTTTGATCTCTTATGTATTTTTTTTAGCAGTTGGTCTTGCTTCGGACTATTTTGGTCTAAAGCAATAAGACGGAATTTTGTAACCATATTTCAGCTAAATGTTAGCGCTATTGAAAGCAAGTTGTCATAAGATATGGTTATATTTTACCAAAAAGTGACAACATAACCTATCTTATTTTTCAGACGAAAAATGGATTGTCTGAAGTAAGAATTTGCATTGTTTTAGAACAGGTAGTCGGGAAACAATGTCTTTGTGTTCTCTCGATTTTTCATTGTAAGAGTAACGGTGTGAACATTTAGATTAATTTTACGATATTAGAGGAAATTTTGAGATACCGGGATAATATTGTTGGTGTGCATACGCATTGTATACCCGATGTACAAATTGTATTTTCTCAATATATTTTTAGATTGAAAGCGTTGTGTACTTGTTTTTGATTTGGTCAAATTAAAGATAAGTGAAGATTATACGTTTGGTAGAGTATTGAAAAGTCTTCAGCATTAGCATTATCTCAGCATGTGCATTAATGAAATTTGTACACTTAACTTTATGAAATTTTTGGTTTAGTTACTATGTTTGAAGGCAAATTCTTGGTTTAAACATATTGATTTCACCTGAACAATACGACGAGATTTCGTGATCATTTTATGTTTAAATGTAATCATAATGGTTAACCTAGTGTTACTGCGTATGGTAACTTGTTTCCAAACATGATCACATTTTATTGTAAAATGATCTTAAAACCACGCCTTATTATTTCACACGAAATGACCTGTAAAAAAGGAGACCAACTGAGATTTGAATGTTCTGTATAATATACTATTACTATCAATGTTTATTTGATCAACTAGTCTTGCTTAAGAGGTTAGAACTTGAAACCTTTCACAACCTCCTTTTATTTCCATCTTTATCTTAATTGGATTTAAGAGCTCCTTTAAGTTAAGACGATTTCATGCAAGAAATTGAGTTATTTGCTATGATAAAGAGTAGTTACGGACTATCATTTATTTCAAGAGTCTCCCTTGAAGTTATCCCGGGCAAGAGGCCTCTTTCTCGCGACTAATACGTAACTTAACCCGACATTACCATGCCCAATTCTACTATTTGACTTTCAAACTCATAAACCTTCCGGCCAAAAAAAAGGTACATAAACACTACTAAAAGTGATACCAAACTCAACTCTTCCGAAAGAGCAGCATAGCGATCGATCTATACATTAAATTGTTTCAAAAAGAGGCCTACTCTTCCGAACCCCCAATCTTCTCCGTCTTACACAACAATGTAGGTTGACACATAATTTAAACATCTTAAGCAAATCCTACATACACTAATTAAATTCCTAATTTAATAATTTGATAAAACGTATAGAAGCTCAACATTGCTGACTCTCTCACTTTCTAAAATGGAAGTTAACAACCCTTGTTCAGGTACCAATACAGAGCATCTCCTCCTCTTCCTCCGATAGATCAATGGGACATCTTACTGCAAGGAGAAGAAATAACTAATAGGGTCGGTATCTTCGATTACGATAACCATCATCTCCACCTCTACTACCCCTTCCTCTGCCACCAGATGACTGCTCATATCTCTGCGGCTGGGCTGGTGGAGAAATCTGAATCCCCGGCTGCTGCCTGTGGATTGTAACCAATACACAAGTTCAAAAATGGAACAATATACTTTTAGTTTCTATGTTTTCATGGTTATATAGAAACTATAACTTGTTAGGAAAACTATTTCTTCTTCCAAATTTGTGTGATACAGATTAAATTTTAGCAATAAAACCCTGTTTTACATGACCATTTCTTTTAGAAAATGGTACATAACATTAACCCAGTGCCACAACCACCCCGCAAATGGCTGGGTAAAGGGGAGTTTGATGCACGCATCCGTATCCCTATACTACAACATAGATAGGCAGTGCCGGATGAATTATATTGAAAACTGCATTTCGAATTGCATTGTTTCACATAATTCAATATAAAATAGTTTTAATCAAAACCTACGTAGAAAACTCGGTGAATAGAAAAACTTACAAGACATAGCCAATACGACCATCAGGAAGAACCATAGGCACCATCTGCATGTTAGATGGCACCGCTCCACTTCCATAAATCATTGGCTGAAAAATCGAAATCAATCCATGAGATACGAAAAACTTGATGAGCAAGAAGCAAGGATTGCTAATTGGTACAAAAGGGATGGTGTGTATTATAAGAAACATGATGATAACTAATGGTTAGCACCTGTTGAAATCCAGCAGCAACACCATATCCATGCCCTAATGAACCAAAAGGATTTCCAGCAAAACCCAAGGCAGGTTGAGTAAGATAGCTCGCAGCAGCATTGAAGGATGCAGTTGCATCAATTTTCTTATCTGTCTGAGGTCTTGCCATGGTGACTTCTAATAACTGACCTGCAATCATGAGCATTATAAGTATTTCTGAGAACTAACTTGACAAAGAAATTAGCGGAAAGTTGAACCAGAATAAAATTGATCCAAATCATACTATGAACCTGTGTTACTCAGACACGCCGACACGTGTCGAAGTGCAGGACACGTAATTCATGAAATTTTAGGACACATGGACACGGTCAACGGAGTGTCTTGACCAACAAAGTGGACACGAGACGACACGGTTAACAGAGTCTTGACCAAAATTTTATTTAGGGAAGTAAAACACAAATTAGCTAATTGTTGTAAGCAAACTACAAACCCCATTTTCCCAAGACACAACAGTGTATTTCTTCCAAAACAACCTCATCTTCCTCGAGTTTCTTTTTCTTGTTTCCTTCTTCGCTTTCATTTGCAAGGTTTTCTACCATGGTATCTTCTCTAGTAAGTCAATCACTCCCATTCTTCTCTCTCTCTTCTTTTTTCTCTCATGTGTCAGTGTCGTGTCAGATTCAGACGTGTCCAACACGTGTTGTGTCGGGAGCCGACACATGCCTGACACGCGATACGCCAGCAAGGTGCTGTGTCAGAGTAACACAGCTATGAACAACCTTTAGCCAGACGACACACTGATGCGTTAGAGCTGTTTTCATTATGGAACATGTTGCTATAAAGACTACTACTCTCCTACTTGGTGCTTACAAGTAGAATTAGTTGTGCATTGGGGACAATTAATGAGGTAAGCAGAGGCAGACATAGAACAGTAAAAATAGTATTGTGTATAAGAGACAATTAGTAAAATTATCATGTGTAATAGGGACAATCGGACAAAATGCACTTGAAAATCTGTTTTCCAGGCCGAGGACTCTGAGACCATGTTCGTAGATCTGCCAGTGGATGTAAGTTTAAGATGCCAGGGACGTGATCAGCATTGACCAGTTTTACCACATAAGTCTGTCCAGTCGCCCACACAGAAAACTTCTTATACAAAACTGCAATAAATATTGAACATTTCATCACTTGAATAGAAAATAAGTAGAATATTACCATTAATCTTATACTTCTCTGAATCATTGACAGCCTTCAAAGCGTTTGACCTTTCCCTATAATAGACAAATCCAAAATTTCCTTTGCTTTGCCCACCTTTAGCAGGTGGCAAAACAACCTTTGTGACTTCTCCATGGCGCTGAAAGAGTTCCTTTAGTTGCTCGGGAGTAGCTCGATCAGGTATATTTTTCACATAAAGTGCCTTGACCTGAAATATCAAGCACAGAATACGAAATGACATCAGACATCTCCAATATCAGCCCTGACATTGAGGTCTAATAAATACCGCCTACATGTTTTCATCTCACTTAATTATATTGTTCTCATTTGACTTTGGGGGTAAATCATTTTCAAAATTTGGTCATTATTTCAACAAATACATGTTGAGATACTATATAAAATTGTCATGTTTGATTTTTCAAAACAGTTACTTTTTATAGAGACTCTAAATTCCTAGCTACCGTATATAGTGATAAAATATCGGTCAACGTTGACCTTGTTTGATAACGAAACTAATTGGGACCATATAAATGAGATGGCCGGATGGATTAACTGATACTGTAGTACAAAAACAGAATTTACAGGAAGCCAGGAACCAATTATTCAACCTTGATCATTATTCCGATACAATTTATTAAGGGTTCGGTGCTTGAGGGTGATATTTAAAGGCATGTGTCACACGTTCCAAGCATCCCTCACCAATCTAGATGCCTAGAACCCCAGAAAGAGAGGTAAAGCAAAACCATTACACAAAATCTAACATAAGTAAGAACTTGTTTATAAATTAAAATCACCAAAGTTTACCTACGTATTGAATCCCTATAATATTATGCATGTTATATAAAATTGCGCGAAAGTGGTAATTAGGCAAGTTTAACCAATGGTGTAATCATACCCCTTAACTTTCAACCGTAGCGATTGATCCCCTTAAGTTTCACTAAATTTGAAAATCAACCCTATTTTTATATCTCCATATAACATCGCAAGACTGTCCATATATCATAATATCTCATCATATTTTCATTGTTAAATTATGAATTCAACACCATTTGTTAGTTTATTACGGAGTACTCCCTCCCATCCAAACCAAAGGTTACATGGGAGGGAGCACAAGTTTTAAGAAAGTATAGAAAAGGTAAGGGTAGTATTGGAATGGAAGTAGGACCACTTGAATATTTAATGTTAGTTGGGTGGGTGGGGTAATGGCATATTGTGTAAATATATAGGGTAAATGAGGAGTATTTGGTCTTATTTGTTACCCAAAAAGGAATGGGTAGTTTGGTTTGGATGGTCCAAATAAGGTAAGTGTAACCTTTGGTTTGGATGGGAGGGAGTATGTTAGAACACGGTGAACTTGAATAAATTTTACTTACGTCATATACACTTCACGATTGAGTGCTAAAATGTTCAAATTTTAAAATACCAAAGTAGCACTAACCAATTTCGCACAACTCCGGTGAAAACCGACATAGTGCAAGTGCTACAGCAATCCGCAGTAACTCAAGGATAGACGCATTATAGAATTCAAAACAAATTTGATTCCCTTCTTCATTAATTGCCCAATTGTTACATACTTTGAACATTCACTGATTCACACTCTTCTAATTTGTCAGTTATCAAATGTCACGAGGTGTAACAATTAATCAAAATTAAGTTCACAAGAAAGGATCAATGATGAAGATGAGTGGATATTAATCAATGTAGTAATTAGGTATTGTATACTTGTATAATTTTTTTTTACAAAGCAGGAATATTGTATTATACTGTATAGTAGAATGAACTAAAATCAAGAATTCAAGAGATTGTTGAAGTTGATTTTCTCATGAGATATTAAGGAGAAAAAGAAACGGACTTGAATTTCACATTTTGCTTAACTTACGGGGGTCAGTCGCTAGTCGCTACGGTTAAAAGTTAATGGATTTGATTACACCATTGGTTAAACTTAAGGGCCCTAATCAGTAATCACTACTTCCGCGAATAAACTTGAAATTGTAATAAACAGGGCACTCTACCAATGTAAAAAGAAAATTAATTCCTCCTTCAAAGAGTAAATGCATTTCGCATTCCTCTCACCTGTCGCACTCCCCAGAGAATTGATACAACTTCCACTCTACCCACAGAAACCATTTCTATGTTCTAAGACACATGTGGTAGGCTTTTCGAGACTGCCGAAAAATCACATGGTGTTGAATATACTTGTATGGAAGTAACTTCTAGGATGAACATGTTTCTTCTACGCTGTTTAGTTTACAGTTCTACATTTTGCAGCAGTAGAGTAGGAATAGCAATTGAAATCACTTAGGGCAGTTTATAGGCTATCAGGAGTTCGAGAAAGTTCTCTGCAGAGAGATACCAAGTTAAACTCCTCCAAAAGGGGCTACAAGCATAAAATAAAATTCATACCAACTTCACAAAGAACATGGCCTCCAAAGCATATCTTAGCAACTGGAACACAATATCCAATTTAGGTCCAAAATCCAATCCATTTTCCATTTTTCGTTTATTGAGTTAGAAGAATTGCACGGATATGAGATTCAAGATATTTCCTACTTTGGTGACCTAAAGTGTAAACATCATAGAGCACCAAAGTGGCAATAGCAAAACCTCAAGACACCTAATTGGAAATAGCCAAAACCTCACGATGCAGAGTGGAAATGTACCTAAATAATACTCCCTTTCATCCTTTGGAAGGTAATAATGACCATAAAGTTCATAATTCATCATAACTATTAAATCTAGCAGTACTTCCCAATTTCCCCATTATTTCATCATATTTCACATGCTTATGGAGGGAAAGGGTTTAAGCTGGCAGATATCAGTTGGTTTGAATGATAACAGACATTATATTCGCAAGAGAAACAACTTTTTTTACCAACCTGAGAAGCCGCAGCAGACTCTGGTTCATTCTTGGGCTCAGCCCATGTGACAGTTGGAACATTTTCATCCAGCTTAAAGTTGTTACTTGACATTTTTAGTCTTGCATAATCGGCACATGCTTTGTTATGATACTCTAGAAACGCAAAGCCACGATTACGTCCAGGGTTTAAAGCATCCTGTAACAAGAGAGAGAGAAAGAGAGCAACAGAAACAATCAGGCTGCTACCTCCAATCACACAGACTCTAAGACTTCTACGGTCCATTAATAAATTTCCTAGTGTGTTCTGGGCAAAACTTAAGAACGTAAAAGATGTGAATGAAATAAAACTTGATCAGATACATGGAGTCACAAACAATGGTAACCACAAATAACTACCAAAAAGGGAAAATTTCCAAGTGGAAAGCTTATTCATGGACATTCCAAAATGGGTACTAGGAAGTTAATTCAGCGAAAGAGGGGGTATCACTAAGATCTATCCCTAACGCTAATGAAATGTACCTGCTTGAGATCAATCATTACTGCTCCAGGACCAACTTCATTTATCATTTCCCTGAACTGTTTCTCCGACCAACTTTTAGGAATATTACCAATAAATAACCTGTGCTTTGCATCAGAAAATGAGCACCGGAGTGTTTTCCCCTGTAGTGACAAACCATTACGACAACCAATTCAATTTCACGAGTCTACATGAAAAAAATAAAAATGATAATGATGGAAGACAGATAAAGAAAAGGAGTTTGCAATGATACAACAACAAGTCACCAACATTACTCAATTGCTTAAAAGGCTCCTGCAAATGGTGGGGTAAGGGAGGTCGGGTGTACGGAGTCTTACCCTTGTGTACTAACAATACAAAGAAGGGAATTCAGGGTGACACAAAATGAAAATTTGCATCGAAAAGTGGACTGAAAGCTACTACACAATAAAAAAAACCGCATAACCAATTTAACATGTCATTTTGCTTTATTCAATTATAAACCAAATAGTAGTAATCTTTGGATAAGTGGAAATAAAAATTGGAGTTCATTGACAATAACACTAAAAAGGAAATTACCTTGAAGTTCTTGTTCTTCAGCTCTTCTATAGCCCTCTGGGCATCCTCCTTCGTTCGGAAAGCCACGAATGCATACCCCTTGAGTTCACCAGTATCCTTATTTTTCATCAACCTTATCTGAGAAAGTGTTAACAAGATATTACATTTTCCAGCATAAAAAGTAGGACAAACAAGATACAAACTTGCAAGGAGTTTTTACTATCAGAAAGACTCATTAAAGAAACTTAGACCCCCTACCATAAACATGGTTGTTACAAGTCTATTTTAAAAGGGTATTTGAGTACATAATATGCGGTTTTACAAAAATGCTTATGTAAAGCCATTATGTAAAGCCATCTTACATAAGCATTTCTGAACGAAAGAATCCCATAGCCACAATAGAAGCATTTTTTCTAACCTCAAAAACGTCACCAATAGGGTCACAAAGATCATTCAACTCATCTTCTGTAACATCCTTTGGAAGTCCGCCAATAAAAATTTCTGAACCATGAGGAGGGAGAGCAAGAAGCTCGGCACGCTTTCGTTTTTCGTCTGCACTAAAGGCAGCTGTATGATTATCTTCATCTTCCTCATATTCAATACCAGTCGGGCCCTGATCATTTTTTGATGACTGCTCTCTTCCTATCCCGTCAGTTTTAAGCTCCTCAGACTGTTCTTCTGACTTGTCATCACCAGATCCATCATCAGTCTCATCCTCAACGACATCAGCTAAATCTTCATCTGTTTCTTCCGTATAATTATCGTCATCAAGGTCTACACGCTCTTCAATCTCTGAATTGTCAGCCATAACTGGTCTACAGTGAATTTCTAGTGTGCCTCTGTGAATTAGCAGATGAGAGGTTTCATGGTAACCCAAGAAGATATATACTTAATTCACAAATGTGGGTTTATTAGACGTGGAAGGGATTTCAGGATCAATTTAGGAAAAAGAAAAAGGTGGCCTTATTTTGCAATGGATTTTTGTTTATTTTTTATCTGCGAGTAGGGATCAAGTGATACTCAGGACTGCCTACAGAGCCGGAAAGGCAATAATAATACACAAGTGACAGCACTAAAGGCCAGGTTTGTCAGAGCAAACACTGAACGTAAAATTCAAGGACTATGTCAATGCAAATGACTGTAATTTATGTGGCTTTTCATAATATTCAGGTTTTGACGGGATAATAGTTTGCAAAATATCTACTTTTCCCTTTAACTGAAGCATCAGGAGGCTTCAAACAAAAGTAAGAGTCTACAATACAATTCTGAATTCTAGTCACGAACACCTCCATGGCTACAGTAAAGTGGCTCCCAAGTTTAGCTGATATCAACTCTGCTAACATGCAACGGAAGCCAACATTTCAGAATCCTGCTTATGCTTTCGGACTAAAGACAAGGAAAGACCTTTATGTTGTTGAATTTAAGAAACGGGTGAATCTAAACTTCCAATGGCATGCCAACTCTCAACTCCAAAAAAGTATCAAAAATTGAATGGTATTTGATGTTTCATGGACGATTTAATATTCGCTATATGGGTTTCTAATTAAAGTGTCTTCATGAAATTAAATGGGAATAGAAAAACAACAAAAAGGCAGCTATGCTATTAGTGTTATCGGTTGAAAATTTCTTAGGTACACCAAGTGTACCACGTTGTCACACACCCTAACCAATGAGAATGATTGTTTATTTAATTTCATATAGATTATGCTTTGATATTAATGGGAAGTATTCATAATTTTAGTCTTCTTACTGGCTTGGGTGTACGATGTCGACAACGTTGTACTCCAGGACTAGCTAAAAGTTATTCATTATGGGTTATGAGTACGATGACTTGGTACACCGGAGTGTAATCAAAATTTTCCCTTTATATCCCTTCATTAATCTTACAAATAAAACCCTTGAACCTAAAAGCCAATAATATTCAAAGAATAACTCTTTTTTCAGTTAACAGGAGAAAGATTGAAGATTTTATTTTTTACCCGTTTCCGGAGAAAAGTCAATTTCTTAAGTCGGTTTCGTCCTGCAAAAATCCAATTCTCATTTGTGATGGGCATATTCATCACAATCTTGTGACGGGTCAAATAATACCCACATGGGTAGAAAAAGACAAGTCATTGCCCGAGACTTGTCTTATCTACCCAAGTGAGAGATACTTGACATGTTAGAAGGTTATGACGGATATATCTGGTCACAAGGGAGACTTACTGTTCTTTCTGTACAGTAATAAGGGGTTTGAATTCGTACAATATTATTACAAGTAAATGTGGAAAGATCTGAAACAACCCAGAAACCCTAAAAATGACGAAACCCAAAAAATCACCATCTACACAAATAAAAGTATATACATAATTTACAGCAAATCCCCAAAAAACTCATCAATTGATTAGTACTTTAAAAACCCTAAAACATAAATGCAGAACCAATTATTATAGATAAAGTTTACATGTTTACGAGATTTACAGTCCCAAAACACCAGATTTAGCTACTATATTGAGCATATAAAAAGATTTATTGTGAGACCGTCTTACAAAAGACTTACTATGTATTAAGTATCAGAAACATTTTAGATGTGTGACATATGCAAGAATATATGTATTAAGTATGTGTATAAATGAATGATTGAATGAATATAAATATATGTGATGATGATTCCTGAATGAAAACAAGAAGAAAAGAAATGAAGCTAGAAGAAAGAAAGAAGATTTGTGTGAGAATAAAATTACCAGTAGAAATTGGATGGTTTGATGTGTGGAGAATGGTGGTGTCAAGTTGTGAGGAGCTGTGTATGCGAGTTTGTTGCTCTTCTTTGCTTTGCTTTGCTTTGCTAATTTGCTTACATTACAACTACCCGCTTCCAAATACGGAGAGGACTACTTGGTTTTCACCCGTTTCACTAACTACTTGGCCGGGTTATCCGAATTAGAGCCCAATCAAAATAATTTTTTTAAGGAGAACTGTTAGGGTGTAATCCTAGAGTTGTCTAGTTCTGACCCAATCCGAGTGACCCAACTCGAACCTGACCTGACCTGAATTCGTGAATACTGCAACGCGGAACTGACCTGACCCAACCCGATGACGACCCGTAATCTGACATGACCCGATAATCAGGGACCCAAACTCAATCCAGACCCGACCCGACAGTGACCCGACCCGATATAGACCCGATTAAATTGATGATCCGACAATTATAAGTTTTTATTGATCAAAATGAAAGTGATTTAATGTTTAAATTGATAAATTTGACTTTATAATGAAGGAACTAAACCAAATTATGATTAAATACTAAATTTAATGGTAAAAATATGAAGTATTGTGATAAAGTAAATGGACCTAATGACGACCCGCACCAAACCCAACCCGACCCGATAGATCATTTGACCCAAAATGACCCGGCCCGATAGTCCCGACCCAAACCCAACTCGACCCGAAAGGGTAAGCTGACCCGATATGACCCAACCCGACTGACCCGATTGCCACCTCTTGTACTCCCACCTTTCTGAAATTCTATGTTATACCCTTGGATTCTTTACATCTGTATATACCGTGAGCTTATAGACTGTTTTTATTAACTTTTTCTTTTAATCCACTTATACCACGTTCTTTTGGATTGAGATTGTCTTATCATAATTAAATTGAACTGAACTTAATGGATTTGAACTGTTTTAAACTGAACTGATCTAAACTGAATTGAATTGAAATGAGCTGAATTGATTTAAACTGAAATACTAATAACAATAATTATAATTATAATAATAGTAATAGTAGTAACAATAACAATATATATTACTTCTATAATAGTATTATATGTGGACATACCACTAGCTAGACCTGGCAAAAGCAACCCGACCCGATTGACCCGACCCGAATGACCCGACCCGTGACCCGAAATTGACCCGAACTACAACACCCGAATGTGACCCGAAACCCGATTAGACCCGACCCGACCCGAACATGACCCGATCTTTCTTGACCCGTAACTGACCCGACCCGAAAATAACCCGATCCAAAACAACTCAACCCGAAAATGACCCGATAAAACATAACTTTAATTGAACCGAAAAGACTTAAAATGGTCTTTTGTCTCTTATTCTTTGACCCGAAAATGACCCGACCCGAAATAACCCGACCCGGTTGACCCGAAACAGACCCGGCATCTAACCCGAAACAAACCCGAAACCCGAAATGACCCGACCCGACCCGAATTAACCCGAAATCAACAAAAGACCCGAACCGACCCGACCCGAACTGGCCCGACCCGAACCCGACCCGGTTGACCCGTTTGCCAGGTCTACCACTAGCGCACGACGGTCTAAGCCACACGTGAAACAAGCAATTTGTGATTGATGGAGTCGCCACTAAACAATTATTGAATGCTTAGACACTGTTCGAAGCAACTTTACACTACAAGAAATCTTGTTTCAGGCGACTGTAATAAGGCGATTGATACTAGTAATCGCCAATTTGGCGACTGAAAATACACTCGGGCGACCGAAAATAGTCGCCAAATTGGCGACTGAAACAATACTGAGATTTGTTTTAAAAAAATTCTGGCGACTGAACAGCCCTTTTGGCGACTGATTTCAGTCGCCAATTTGGCGACTACCCAAATCAGTCTCCAATTTGGTTATCATACCAGAATTCGCAAATCCACCGAACACAATCTTACTTTACCAATTTTCAATCAACCGAACAACAAACCCCTATCACTCTAAAAATCCGACACCACCACTACTCCACTCCGTCAACCACCACTCCGACCACCACTCCGACACTAGCACGGCCGGATCTTTGTCCTCTCCTTCTGCTTGTGTTGCTTTGTTTGTTCTAATGGGTGAAGGTATCTTTGTTCTAATTTCAATCCTTAAATTAATTTTGTTTGTTTGTTTAATTTGTGATTCCTACTAGTATTTAATTAATTTAGGTCTTGTGTTGCTTTGTTAGTTTTGCTAGTATTTTTTCACTCATTAAGGTGATGTTATATGTTAGTTAGTTAGTAATATTATCTTTTAATTTGTAATTAGTGTTGTGTGGGTTAATGTTTAGATTGAAATGAAGAGATTGGAACGTACATGGATGTACGAAGAAAGACTTGATAAGAAAAGACATACTACCGCTAGATTTATAAAGGGGGTTACCGAGTTTATTGAATTTGCTAAACAACAAGACGAGTATGATTTAGTAGTAAACAAACTTAGGTGTCCTTGTATTCAATGCGAAAACATGAAATATCTACATGACATTGAGGTTCAAGAACATCTTTATACAAACGGGTTTTGTCCAAACTACTACAATTGGATTTCTCATGGAGAATCTTATTTTTCACTTCCTGAACAATCTCAAATCCCACAAAATGACATTGAGGTTCAAGAACATCTTTACATTGTTATATTATTATAATTTTCAATTAATAATTTATTTTACTAATACTACTTACCTTTTAAATTGTAGAAAATATTTGACTGGCCGGCGGGATTAGAGTATATTGTACGTCAAAGGTACAATGAGACATGCACGAGACGGTTAAGGGACAACATGTATAAGGTTGTCAAGAGGAAGAAGGAGCCGGAGCATATGAGAGGTATTTAATTTTTTTTGTTATTTGTATATAGTTATAATTTAACACATTTTATCATATTTTATAATACTAATTTAAATTGTAGGTGGTGCATATGAAGAAATGCTTAAATATCGTAAAACTCCGGAGTTTCAGGCTAAGTCGGCTCAAGCATCTACAAATAAAAGAGGAGGAAAGAAAGATGGAGCGGCTGAGCCTTCACATCACGGAGGATCTCGATCTTTCTTGGACCTAGTTTTGGGTGTAAGTTTACATTTTATTAATCCTCTTTTTCGTCCATTTGAAAATTATAACTTAAATTCTTTTTATTATTAAATTCTTCTTATACAAGTCTTTAATTTATTCTTTTAGAAGGGTAAGAAGAAAAAAGGTAACACGCCCACGGCTCCGAAGCTCTTCCTTGACACCCATTCCCGACTCCAAGACAATAGAAGATATTGGATTAAGCCAAAAGATAAGGAACTATATGTAAGTTTCAAACCATTTTTGGATTTTTACAATAAGTTCATTTTTTTGAATGTTACTCAAATTTTGTAGCTATTTTTAATAACAATGTTTATATTTTGTAGGAATCATTTTTGGCCGAGAAAGTTAGGCAACCCGAGAAGCCCGATAACGAGATTTGGTTCGACTTGGTTAAGGGTTTCAAGAAGGGGAATGTGTACGGAATTGGCTTGGCTAAGGATGTATTTTACGAAGCTCCAAGGGCAAGGATGCCTTCCAGCTCAAGACAACCTTACGAGCCGGGAGTCGTAGGTAAACTCGAAGCCCAACTTGACGAAGAAAGAAGAAAAAACGCCGAAAGGGATGAGGAAGTTCGGATAATGAAAGAAAAATTTAAAGCAATGGAAACCATGTTCAACAACTGCAACCAAGGTCCGCCTCCCTTTCGGCGAGATTATGATTAAGACAATGGAGGTGGTGGTATGCAAGCCGAAGCCAATATGGGTTTCCTTGGCTTTTGATTTTAGTTTAGAAACTTGTTAATTGCGGTTGTTTAAACTTGGTTTTGTAAACCTATATCAAGATTTGTAAACTTGATTTGATTTTCTTGATATATATGAGGATGTTCGTTTCTCATCGTGTTGTTGTAAATGTGTGAAATTGTGGTTGTTTTCTTTTGTACTTGCAGGTATGGTATGGTAATGAAATGGCATGATGAAAACAGAAATTTTCGTGCAATAAAACAGGGGTTTTGGCGACTGAAATATTCTTTTAGCGACTGTTTTCAGTCGCCAAACCCCCTGTATTTTTTACAAATTAAACTTGATTTGGCGACTGATTGGCGACTAATATCAGTCGCCAATTTGGCGACTGAATGGTGTAGTGGTCGCCAAATTGGCAACTGTAGGCGACTGATATCAGTCGCCAATTTGGGCGACTGATTTCAGTCGCCATGTTGCCAATTTGGCGACGCTTTTGTCAGCCGCCAAATTTGGCGACCGAAATTAGTCGCCCGAATTTTATTTGGCAACTAAGGCCTGCGACTGGGTCTTGGCGACTGATTTCAGTCACCAAATTCATTTTGGCGACTGAAATCAGTCGCCAACATCGGTCGCCTGAATGTTGTTTTCTTGTAGTGTTACACCTTAGTCAAACAAAGAACAAAGCAGTAGTTGGCATATATACTAAAGATAAAGAGTCGTTCCCCTTTAGCATTCCCTGTCTAGAATGACTCTCGTATGCCATGGATACGGACATGCACTATCCATAAATCTGTACGTACTGGAAAGTTCTTTAATAGGACACTCAATCCCGCCTGCTCGACGCAGCCTCTACTAATCAAGGGTTGTTAAGTGCAAAAGTTTATAAAATTGGTTAAAGGCATGAATGTCATCCATTAAATTTATCTAACATGTGAAAATTGAACAAGTCAATTAATTTAATCATGAATAAACAATATACTCAAAGTAGGATTTAGAGTTGATTTAACAAGCATGAACAAAGCGATAAATAAATATCCATTTGCGATATTTAGATTATAAAGCATAACATAACAACAATTATAAAAAGGTTTTGAAAAAGAATTAAAATAAAAAATTTGAAGATATTGATGTTAATTTGTGTACAAAATGACTAGTTATGTCGCACTAAGTAATTAAACGAATAGGTAGAAAATAGAAAAGAAAAGGAATTAAAAGCGTGAAATTGATATTGAAGGGCAGAAGAAGTGCAAGCACATCAATGGCATTAGATAAGTTTGCGGGCTCTATTGCGAGCATGCTTGACAAAAAGCGGAACATGGGATTAAAGTAGCTAGAGAACCGAAAACAAGCCAAAGGAGGCGCGGAGTTAGAGTACCTTGTTGCCTAATAAAGAGGCGCGAGGTACACAGCGAGCAATCTACGTGTCTTACAGTGATTTGAAAAAACGTGGATTGAAATATTGAATTAATGATTGAAATAAGTTTGAACAACGCTTATGAATGCAAATTTAGTCAACATTTACATCAGATAAATGATTAATTGCATCTCTAAGGCTGATAATAATTTACAATTTTGGTTAGTTGGGTGATAATGAAATAATAATATCTAATAGTTTGAATAAAAGTTGAACTAAATGATAGTTAGGTGATAAATGATTATGTCATATTTGTTGTGAAAAGTTATTGTGGATGCCCATAAGTCACATGTATTAAGGATACCTTTAAATGTCTTTGAATGGAGGATGTATCTAGACTAGTCCTTTTATTTTCCCATGACATAACCTCTACTCATATTTGTGTATATATACTCCATTGTACTAATGAGAAATACACACATCTCTATCACATTCTCTACATATTATAACACGTTATCAACACGACGCTCTAACCGAAGTCACGGGTTAATTGATGCACCAATGGTTGGATTTATTTCTAAAGGATCAATGGATTAAGCGATCTCTTTGGGGAATATTATTTCAGCACATAGAAAACCAACTGCGTAATATTGAACTCCCTGTGTTATGTTCTCATGAAGAGAACCATTGATTAAAGTTAGAAAAGATGATATTAGATGTATTCTAAGGTGGATATGAAAATAAATTCCCCTTAAATCTATCTTGAATGGATACTTTTTACCACCTTAGGGGGGAGAGTGATAGGGAAAAGCTGCTAAAAACACCCCAGTTAAACCTGAAGTTCAATTATTATTAAATATGAAATACTTCAAATAGAGGTTCATAAAATAAGAACAATGATTTATAGATATTCATTTGGTTATGATGATGTATTATTACGATAAATACTTACCAGCTTGATCACCCTATCTTTTTGTGATATATTTTAAACATTGAAATCTATGATTTGACTATAGATAGATTTGACCCAATTTGAGGTTTAGTGAGTCATAGCTTAGTCATAGAGAGAATATGTTATCAACACTAAGATTCTTGCCAAGTTGTAAAATAACCATACACATGAAGTGTATTGTGAAAGTCATACTCGGTTCACATATTTTATAAGTAAAATGGAAAAAAATGGCAAGCATGTGCAGTTGGTACTCATGAAGAGTAATGAAACTTGAATGTCCCTACGTGACAAAGATATCTGAATGATAATAGATGGTCTATACGAAAAATAATGGTACCGCATATACTTGGATTCAGATATCATTGAACAATACCGATAATATCAAGAAACAAATAAATAAACTATATTAATATATTTATGGAACCGACACATTTTCCGCGCGAAATTTAATGGACTATATAATGGGGATCTAGTATATGAAAATTAAAGTCCATTGCAATTGTCGACACAATTAATGATAAAAATGAGCTCATAAACCTGAAGTCGATCATACACCTGAAGTCTATCTTAGACCTAAAGTCCATTCATGTCATGAACATAAATATTGAAAAGAACACTGTACAGTTTATATTATCAAGTCATCATTATTTTCATATAGAAAGTAAATTAATCATTTGCATATTATATTCATATTAATTACATCATTGCATTATTATATAACAAGTAATTTAGAACGTAGGTATACATCATATGCATGCACATGGTTGATGTTTTTTCCTATATGGTAAAATGAATTAGTGGAGATATTATACTCACATAATAGAGAACTCTCGAAGGAGCATATTATAAATTATATCAAATTAATAGTGCAGTTAATTAAGTTTGTGAATGACTTATCGATAATTAAATTTACGAACTTATACGCTGTGATTGCGGATATTGAACATCAATGCTCTTGAAGAGCTTATGTAAAATAAGTAAATATTATCTCAACCTGAAGTTTGAGTATCTATGAGAATTAACGCGATTTTATACTTTATGCTAAATATGTAATAAGATGATTTAGCAAGAAGATAAAATATTTTTCAAATAATTTTTGTTAATAATTGAATTGATTTTCCGGAAGAGAATAAATTCGGGAATGATAGCTACACTTTTTTTTTCCTTCGTCTAGGTTTTTATCCCAATGGCTTTTCCTAGCAAGGTTTTTAATGAGGTAGCATTTTGGCATGTTAATACGCTAAAATTATGATCATCATTATTGTTAAAATGACAATTATTCTAGACATATAATATTATGTCATTATTTGAGAAGAATTTATATTACAAGTGTAACTATAATATTTGAGATGAAGGCTCGAAAGTCATCATGAATGTCTATATCCAAATTGCGAGTTTTGAAGAAATAATATATTGGAATTACCAAGAATTTCTATTGATTGAAAAATATCAAGTTTATCAACTACGATGGTTCCATTTCAACGATCGGGAAGTTACATCAGAGTTCGGATTTCAAGATATATCAAGTTATATAATTATCAGGGGGAATAACATGTGTTGTACTCTTTTTCCTTATCCATGGTTTTGTCCCACTGGGTTTTTCATGGAAAGGTTTTAACGAGGCAACTTGTTATGCGTGTTAGGAGATCAGTGTACTAGGAAGGTTTTCATCGAAGCATCTTCTTCAGGAATGGACATCCAAGGGGGAGTGTTGTGAAAACTTATTGTGGATGCCCATAAGTCACATGTATTAAGGATGCCTTTAAATGTCTTTGAATGGAGGATGTATCTAGACTAGTCCTTTTATTTTCCCATGACATAACCTCTACTCATATTTGTGTATATATACTCCATTGTATTAATGAGAAATACACACATCTCTATCACATTCTCTACATATTATAACAATATTATAATTAGAGATTAAGAGGTCGACTTTTCAAGTCATAAACAAATTAGGAGCGAATTAGAATGAGATTAGTAATAATTAAATGAATTAATCAAATTAAATAATTAAATAACAAAATTAAATAATTAAGTTAAATAGAAAAATTATTAACTAAAAAAACTAAAAGAAATAATAAAATAAAATAAATAATGAAAAGTAACAAAGCCCAAAGCAAATAAGAAGTAGAAAATGAGTGATACAAGCGACCTTTTTCTCTCTCTAATTTTTTAGAGAGGGAAACCTCTCAAAAGCCAAATAAACACAGAAATAGAAAATAGGTGTTTCCTTCTCAAGATCTTCATCGCTTTTCCTCATCCACCATTCTCTATAGCCATGTTCTTCCTTCTTCAGAAATAGGTAGATCATTAGTGTCTTATCAAGTCTTTTATCGAAAAACTTTTTAGCCTTCTTTCTTGATTTGCTCCTTCTTAACGACTAGACTTTAATTTGCTCTCCATTTTAGCCTAGGAGAGCATTTTTCAGTCAGATGTCTTAGTTAAAGAAGGTTTAAATTAAGGATTTAATAGCAATTTTTCTAGAGTTAAGCTCATAATTGACGATATTGTTGTTGATTTCTCAGTTTAATACTGTTATAACTGTTATCTTTATGTTTAATCCTTTTGGATTATAAAGAAATCTAAGTTTTTTTGGGGTTTGTTTTTCTCCTCTAGTATTATTTGGGTAAAGTTTTCTAAGTTTATTTGGAGCTTATTTGTAATCATAATAATTTTATTCTTTTATTTATTATGGGGTTATTTTGTGACGTAGTTTCCGAGAAGAGTCTGCGCCCTTGTACTTACCTTTCCTCATCCGCAAGGATGGTATGGGTTGATCAATGATCAACCTAGTTTCCTTACCTTATCAAAAAAAAAAAAAGAAGTAGAAAATGAAGTGCAGACAAAGGGATTGGGGCGTAGGCTCAATTGCAAACCCTATAAGGGACACGGGGCCAATTGATGATAATTCTCATCTTTGTTAAGTCATAATCAAAGTTTGTCTCGACTTTAATATATTAACAGTTATAATACGGTTTATTTACAATGATTATAATATAAAATAATAAGTACAATATATATGAGTGATAATTACACTCTCATAAGTAGAGCTGGCAAGTCTGACCCGACCCGAGTGACCCGACCCAAAACTCGAGCAAAACTGACCCGACCTGACACGAGAATATTGCAACCAAAAACCGACCTGACCCGACCTGACCTGATGACGACCCGTAACCCGATACGACCGAAGATCAGTGACCCGAACCCGACCCAGACCCGACTCGACAATGACACGACCCGATATTGAGCCGATTAAAATGATGACTAGACAATTATTAAGCTTAATAATGATCAAAATGAAAGTGATTTATTCTTTACATTGTTATGTTTGACTTAATAATGAAGTAACTAAACCAAATAATAATTTAAAACGAGATTTAATGGTAAAATATTGAAGTATTGCGATAATATAACCGGACCCGATAACGACTGGACCCAAACCCGACCCGACCCGGTGTATCATTTGACCCGAAATGACCCGACCCGATAACGACCTGCCCGAACCCGATTCAACCTGAAAGGGCAGACTGACCTAATACGACCCGAACTTGACATGACCCGACCCGACTTGACCCGATCCAAACCCAACCCGACTGACCCGATTTCCACATTTGCGATATAGACGACCTATTGAGACAATTGCTCGTTATGCGACTTCTCGGTATCAAAGTATAAGTTAAAAGAGTGCTTATAAAAAACATGTTGATTAATGTTATCATGTTGTGTAATCATGTTTTTAGACAAAACCTATGATTACAGAATAATATAAGAGGGTGTCACGAACAAGGTTATGTCGGTGCTTAATACCAATGGCACCAGCACAAGACACAACATGATAATATTCTGTATCGGCTATGTCGGAGGCAACCCGTGCTTTTTATGCTTTTTAGACAATATTTCAATTTTCTTTTTGTTAAGGACTATTTATATGTTTTTCAATAATCTCGTTTTGACGTAATAGATAAGCATTTCTTTCATGTTTTATCGCTTTATATTTCAGAATAAATTATGGTTTGTCGATTAGATAAAATGAAAATCCCAAGATTAAGGAAAGAATGACAAAAGAAGACAATTTTATGCACGGATTACATTCCCCATCGGGGTTGGTAGTCCCGATAGGGGGACGTAGCTAAGAGGAAAAACACGAGCAATTGAGAGCAAAGTCAAAATGCGTATAACAGGTCAAACCCGATGCATGGATTGGACCAAGCTATTTTCCAAATATTCAACTATTGCTCTAACATTAGTTCCTTGCTGCATGGATTGGACCTTGCCCCCGTTTTCACGCTAGCTTGGGGGGAAGCTTCTACATGGTTGTATGTCTTCTTTCCTTTATTTAATTTTGCATGTGTTATCCCCATCCCCTTGTTGTTGATGTTTGTCCTTCTTTGTATTTTTTTTGCGCTTAAATTCGTTTTACACATTGAGGACAATGTGTTGTTCTAGCTTTGGGGGGTAGGGGGTTTTAGCTGGTCATTTTTTTAAAAAATTTGAAAAAAAAATTGAAAAAAATACGAAATTTTTTCGCAAATAGTTTTTTGTTGTTGTCCACCCACTTGTGTTGTGTATAATGGCATTCCTCTTTGCATTTCCTCTATTGTAGCTTTGTATCTAATGATTCACACTTTTGACGAGTTTTGCATACTTGGGGATGTCTTGAGATAGTGGGTGATGGATGAAATGTGGACAAATTAGACTTGATCTTAACATTAGTAAGCTACATAAATTATTGTAAGGTAGAACCTCCAATAGCCGGTACTGTAAACATAAATTATAGGATCTTGATTAAAGCAATAATTACTGAAAGGTACTTACGTGGTGCAGCCATCAGATCTGATAATAAAGTTACTTGAGAAAGATAAATAATAAACCCTTATTGCTTTGCCTTCTCCTACCTTCCTTATTCTCTAATTCACTTTCTTTCTTGTGTGTTGGTGATATGAAGGAATTAGGTTAAAGCACAAACAGGTGTACTTATATAGAGAGGTGGCAGGAGGGGCTTTATGGAATAAGTAGTCAGTTATGTAAATAGCCTGTAACTATTTACCATAATCTACTTAAACTAGGACTCCTAATAAAAACCCGAAACAATATATTTAACCATCATTTAATTAAGGCAACTAATATCAGTAATTAGGTCCACACAATAGAGAATTAAATAATATTAATATAATAATTCTTACATTCTCCCACTTGGACCATATTACTGATTAAAACATAATGTCACACTTAATTGTAACATAAGGCGCGTAGACGGTTAAATGAATACATAATGGGTTTATCTTAATTACCCTGATCATCCCTGAACAACTGGTTGAGTCATGGCGGAGACACTACTATAAAAGAGAAGTGATCCTTCCACGTACTACGGACCAATCACTTAGAATAATCAGTCTGTACAAGGAGCAAACATAATCCCCAAATAATGTCCTTGAGGAAAAGGACTAATTCTGTTAATCGTGCAACGATAATGTATACAATAACAATAATACGATACAGAAAAGTGTTCGGAAGTCATCATCATAATAAAACATAAATCGATTAATCAAAACATAAGTGTCATTATTACAAAGCACTAGCATGATCCAAACATAAACGAAAAAGCCTTAATGATTATCCTCCAGACCAATATCAATAGCATGCTTCATAAATGTCTTTGGAGGTAATCCCTTAGTTAAAGGATCTGCTATATTAGCACTAGTCATAATGTGCTCAATTGACACAGTGTTTTTCCGAACTTCCTCCTTAACTGACAAGTATTTCATTTCCATGTGCTTTATTCCTTTAGAATACTTGTCATTCTTCGAAAAGAAGACAGTTGCGGTATTATTACAATAAATTCTCAACGGCCTTGCAACATAATGCATAATGCTAAGCCCTGTAGGAGAATTCCGCAACCATAAAGCTTGAATAGTAGCCTCAAAGCACGCTACAAATTCAACTTTCATAGTGGATGAGGCAATAATTGTTTGTTTAGCACTTTTCCAGGAGATTGCTCCCCCAGCTAAAACAAACACATAACCAAAAGTGCTTTTCCTTGAGTCCACGCATCCACCAAAATCTGAGTCATCATATCCAATAACCCATTTCAGGATTGGACTGATATCGACCCAACATACCTACTGCAAAACTTATGTCGGGTCTTGTACAGACCTGCGCATACATTAAGCTTCCAACCAGAGATGCATAAGGAAAGTTTTTCATGGTATTTCGTTCTAGCTCAATTTTAGAATACATACTTAAGTTGAACTTATCCCCTTTCTGAATAGGAACATCATTGGGATTACATTTTACCATGTTGAATCTTTCTAAAACTTTACTGATATAGACTTTCTGAGACAACCCTAATGTCCTTTGTGATCTGTCTCGAGATATTTCCACCGGATCACATAGGACGCCTCTCCCATATCTTTCATCTCAAAGTTGTTTGATAGGAAATCTTTAGTTTGACGTAATAGTCCCAAATCACTGCTTGCTATAAGTATGTCATCGACATATAGGACCAAAAATGCAAACTTACTCCCACTGATCTTCAGGTATATACACTGATCAACAGTGTTTTCTTGAAACCCAAAGGAGGTAATGGTATTATGGAACTTAATATACCATTGTCGAGAAGCTTGCTTAAGTCCATAAATGGACTTCTTTAATATACAGACCTTGTCCTCTTTGCCATCAATAATGAAGCCTTCAGGCTGAGCCATGTAGACTTCTTCTTCCAAACTCCCATTCAAGAATGCCGTTTTCACATCCATTTGATGTAGCTCTAAGTCAAAATGAGCTACAAAAGCTAAAATGATCCGTAATGAATCCTTCTTAGAAACTGGAGAGAAGATTTCATTATAATCAATGCCTTCTTTCCGATTAAAGCCTTTAGCTACCAGTCTGGCTTTATGTCGTTCAATATTACCCAAGGAGTCGCGCTTGGTCTTAAAGACCCACTTGCAGCCGACAACCTTATGACCTACTGGTAAATTGACCAACTCCCAGACCTCATTCTTAGCCATAGACTCCATCTCATCTTTCATGGCATTAATCCATTTATCGGAATCATCACAATTCATAGCTTGTGAAAACGTAACCGGATCATTATCAATACTAATGTCAAATTCACATTGTTGTAGATATACATAGTCATCTGAAGTAGTTGGCTTTCTAGGTCTTGTGGACCTTCTTTATACTATTTCAGGAGCTGTATCAACAACTTCAGTGACAATGTTATCATTCGGGAGTGGAGGGTCATCAACGTTAGGTTCCACAATATTGACTGGGTCAACATTATCATTATGTGGAACTTCATCAATTGAAATTGGGGGCAAAGAAGCTGGAATTGCCACCCTAACTTCATTGACTATGACATCCCTTACCTGATCACTCCCACTAACTTCGCCATTCTTAAGGAATTTGGCATTTCCGGTTTCCACAATTCTTGTTTTGTGTGTAGGACAGTAAAACCTATACCCTTTAGACTTTTCTGGATAGCCGATAAAGAACCCACTAATGGTTCTTTGATCGAGTTTCCTTTCATGTGGATTATAAATGCGTGCCTCTGCTGGGCATCCCCATACATGCAAATGTTGAAGACTCGGTTTCCACCCTTTCCACAGTTCAAATGGTGTCTTTGAAACTGCCTTACTGGGAACCCGGTTTCCAACATACACAGCAGTCATAAGGGCATGCATCCACAACTTCATGGGTAAGTTGGTATTACTCATCATTGTCCTTACAGCCTCTAATAGGGTTCGATTACGCCTCTCAGCTACACCATTCATCCATGGAGAACCAGAAGTTGTGTACTGAGGGACAATACCCAAACTTTCAAGGAGTTTTGCAAAGGGACCAGGATGTTGTCCTGATTCATCATATTTGCCATAATATTCACCACCTCTATCTAACCTTATGATTTTCACTTTCTTTCCCAATTGCCTTTCCACCTCCTTAATGTAAACCTCTAAAGCGTTTACTGATTGAGATCTTTCATGCAAAAGGTAAAGATAACAATAACGTGAATAATCATCGATAAATGTGATGAAATATTTCTCTCCGCTCATGGAGGGAACATCAAATGGACCACAAATGTCTGTATGTATAATTTCTAATAACGCAGTGCTTCTTGTGGACCCTTTCTTGGTGTGTTTGGTTTGCTTACCTTTAATGCATTCCACACACGTCCCAAAATCCGTAAAATCAAGAGAAGGTAACATATATATTTTTTTTTTTAACTAATATGTTCATTATTTCTCTTGAAATATGGGCCACACGTTTATGCCACAAGAAGAAGGAACTTTCATTAGAGCCTGTATCTAGCCACCATGTATTAGAAGGAATTTCATCATAATTTGATTCGAAACATACTAAAGCTAAAAGCTTACCCTTCTTTTCGAATCAATTCTCACGCTTTATGCAGTCTTGCTGAAAGTGCCCAGGTTTCCTACAGAAAAGGCAACTTTCCTGCTTCTTAATTTCCTTCTTTATGCCAGTTGCAGACGGTTTATCAGAAGGGCTTAACTTAATGCCCTTTCTGTTTCTAAACTTACCTTTAGATTTCCCGCTTACATGATGCACATGATGTGCCTGGGGATAAGTTCAGACATAAATCTTCCAGCTACCGCTTTCTCGGTAGTCTGAAAGCGTTCCTTAATGACTTCCATGTACTTACTGGCTGTAGTACAGCCTATCTCCAAAATGGAGGACTTAATGTTTAGTGCAGTGGTAATTCGTAAGAACTTTAAGCAAAGACTGTCAAGTTATTGAGAGAGCTTTGCAACGGTACTGCATTATGAACAATGCACAGAACATTAGGCTTTGAGTTTATCACACAATAGCAATTATGACTAAGACTTGAGACTTAAATGAGTAACTTATAAACATTCATTAAGCAAGTGTAGTATCTGTGGACAACCTACGCATGCTTAATTACATAATCAAGTATACTCTCTTTAATGAGTGTTTCACTTTAATGTCAGGTTACCTGTGGGTAAAACCTTAATACAAGTTATTTCACCCCATTAGATGCTTAGTCGGATATTCACTGCATAATTTGAGTCCACTGTGGTGAACATCAACATAATGTGAATGCCCAATTTAATTACATTATGAGATCTGATCGCGTACGAGACGAAATCACTGTGGTGAATTTCAACTTGTCATAATGCGAAGGTCTCCTTTAATCAATACTTAAGATATAATTAATATTCAATAAGAATGTATGTTTAGTCGGATATTCACTGCATAATTTGAGTCCACTGTGGTGAACATCAACATAATGTGAATGCCTAATTTAATTACATTATGAGATCTGATCGCGTACGAGATGAAATCACTGTGGTGAATTTCAACTTGTCATAATGCGAATGTCTCCTTTAATCAATACATAAGATATAATTAACTTTTAATAAAAATGTATGCTTAGTCGGATATTCACTGCATAATTTGAGTCCACTGTGGTGAACATCAACATGATGTGAATGCCCAATTACATTATGAGATCTGATCGCGTACGAGATGAAATCACTGTGGTGAATTTCAACTCATCATAATGCGAAGGTCTCCTTTAAGCATAATAACATAATATTATGCGAGCATACAATGAAAACGAACAATAAGTATCGAAACAGCACGGGAAGACCTCGACCGAGTAAAACATCAGCTCGATCGAGTAGAAAATAAACTTAAACACCTCGATCGAGAACAACTTGAGCTCGATCGAGAAGAAAATAAAGAAGAACCCCTCGATCGAGTACATCATTAGCTCGATCGAGTACAAGGCAAAACAAGACCCCTCGATCGAGTAAACAATAGCTCGATCGAGCAGGATCAAAATCATAAGGGCTCGATCGAGTAGAACATTAGCTCGATCGATCAGAATTATAAGCATAAGGGCTTGATCGAGTAGAACATAGCTCGATCGAGCAACATCATTATTAAACAAGGCATCTCGATCGAGAAAGACTTTAGCACGATCGAGAACAAGGCAAAAGGGAACCACTCGATCGAGTACACCATCAGCTCGATCGAGCAGAAGCAAATCAGAAGAGACTCGATCGAGTAGGCAGTTAGCTCGATCGAGCAGAAGCAAAGCAGGAAAGACTCGATCGAGTAAGCAGTTAGTTCGATCGAGCAGAAGCATAAACAAACCGCCTCGATCGAGTGAGCATTAGCTCGATCGAGTAGGTTAGAAATCAGACGGCATTGATACACATAATAAACATAATAATCATTCAAATCGAATTAGGCAGAACAGAAATTCATCATAAATCATACAGTAATCAACATAGATCAGTTAAAAACAAAGTAATTCGATTAGGGCAGCGGAAACGATTATGGTATAAGGATACAATATCTATCATAAGGGTATACAATCAATTATGAATGAATGTTACAACATCATGATTAAAGCATTAAACTCATTCATAAAAACATAATTAAAACATTAATCAGAATTACAACTATAATCACAACCATGCTCTGATACCACATGTAAACATAAATTATAGGATCTTGATTAAAGCGATAATTACTGAAAGGTACTTACGTGGTGCAGCCATCAGATCTGATAATAAAGTTACTTGAGAAAGATAAATAATAAACCCTTATTGCTTTGCCTTCTCCTACCTTCCTTATTCTCTAATTCACTTTCTTTCTTGTGTGTTGGTGATATGAATGAATTAGGTTAAAGCACAAACAGGTGTACTTATATAGAGAGGTGGCAGGAGGGGCTTTATGGAATAAGTAGTCAGTTATGTAAATAGCCTGTAACTATTTACCATAATCTACTTAAACTAGGACTCCTAATAAAAACCCGAAACAATATATTTAACCATTATTTAATTAAGGCAACTAATATCAGTAATTAGGTCCACACAATAGAGAATTAAATATTAATATAATAATAATTCTTACAGGTACATCTATGCCAGGTCATTTTAGGTGTGTGTAGTTTCTCCCATTTTCTATGAGTTTTGCTATCATGATTATATTTTGAAGCCATTTGCAATAACTTGCTTACATATATTACCCAAAAAATACCCCTTTCTAGCTACATAAAACTTGTCCTACCCTTGTTGAGCTAGTGATATGCTATGTGTTTTGGGGTGGTCTTGTGTTTTTGGGATGTACTTAAATTTGCGTGGTATCTATGCCAGGTCACCCGTCTCTTGTTGAATGATGTGTTGGAAAAGAAAAAAAAAAAAACAATGATGAAAAAAGAAGAGAAGAAGAAAGAAGAATAAGATTGCTTCCATGTATGAAAAAATTGTTTTGGGAAGTATTCAAATGATTTGTAATGTAAACAAGCTAATATCCTGCTTTTGGCTTGAGTTGTTGTTGCTTGGGAATGAATTGAGGTTGGAATAAGCATTCTTACACATTTGGTTGTTGCTAGCTTGGCATTAGCTCCACATAACCAAAATCACTATTCCACCTTCTTACCCATTATCCTAGCCTTCTTCTTTGTCTTCTTGGCTTCTTTTCTTTTGCATATGATCATGTTTAACATAGTCTTGTGAATTTGGAATGTCTACCATACTAAATTGCGGGGGTATTCTCTTGAGTCGTATATAGGTGTGATACACGGATTCACGATCCTTTCCAAACCGTGGTGCACGGGGAACCACGGATGGAGAAACGAGGGATAAGCGTAGAAATACGCATTTGTGGAGTCGCCACCAACTTTTGTGGGAAGTTGGAACCGTTTGAATACTTTATGCCATGTCAAGACACAAAGTAATGACATGAACACCAAGAATTCTTTACCCTTATCATTCTATGTCTAGAATGACTCTCGTGGATGCCAATGAACACGGATGTTTGCAGAGATCTGGAGTAAGGGGTGAGGGTACGTATTAGGAAGTTCTTTAATTGAACACCTAATCCCGCCCGCCTCGATAGCGGCCTCTACTAATGATTAGAGAAACTCTTCTGTACTCGATATGCAGTCGGTTATATGCATGCAATGCAACATCCACAATTTAATCCTAGCATGTGAACTTACTATGTCGGTTGAACATGTAAGTTAACAATCAATTGAGTCAAAATAGGAATTAGAATTGATTACATGTGAGAAGACAATTAAATCATACAATCATTGCAACAATTAATGACTAAATAAAATTACAAAAGAATTACGAAGATTACAACGGATCTCGGGATCTATGTCGGAAATATGTTAGAAGAAAGATTTGAAATAAAAAGAAAAGAATTAGAAAATTAAACGAACAGATTAACAACGATACTAGAATTAATAGTCGATTAAATACGTAATTAAGGCTACGTCGAGACGATAAAAGAAAGTTCAGAGACAGAATCCAACCCAGAACAGGCGCAACAGGAGATGCGTCCTCTGGAAGAGGCACATCAACCCCTGCGTCTGTTCTAGAGGTGGGTTCTGGCTGTGAAGCCAGAATCGCGATCAATTAGTATTCATTGGTGATTTTAAGGTTTATTATCGATTTATAAGTCGAGTAAAGATGATTTAGCAGATTAATTTGCAATAAATTATATCAAAGACGAATTCAAAGTCTATATATAAACAGATCTAACCTCTAAAACACAACTTTAATCTAAATATGACAAAAAAAACCCGCTAATATTGTATTATTAGGGATCTAAGACGAACTATGAAAAAGGTGATTTAAATAAGACTAATAAAAAAGGTTTTGAAAAAGGTTTGACATAAATTCGACATGAATTAAATAAAGTACGAAATAAAATACAAAAAATGGGATTATTACACCCTCAGACTTACATGTTGCCGAAACGAGATTAACTAAGTTGCGTTTTAGCGATAGCTCGACTCGAATGTAAAGAAAGTGCCCGCGTTAGAGGATTAAAAATCGATTAAATGATTGATTAAGGTGTAGTTGGTCAAATGGTAGGTCATTGCAAACGCGACGGGAACCCAGAAGGATATGAGCTTACGTGGTCGATTGATCAAGCACGTAGATGTCAAAATGCTTAGAGCAAGGTCTAGAATGCAAAGACAGAGAGAAGAGAAGCGGCGGAACACTCGCGTGCTTTGAAAGTGAGAACGAACCTCTCCTTTTATAGGGAGAAATCCGAAGAGTTTTGGAATAACTCGAACACAGAAAGAGATCTAGAAAATATTCCGGAAATAGGCAAAACGAGCTAAGAAAGAGGCGCAGCAGGAACTGTGACTCTTGGAAGAGGCGCGACACTTGTTGCGTTATTTCCCGAGCAGTTTCCTCCTTTGAAAGAAAGATTTCCACGTTTCTATTATGGAATTGCGGTAGATTTAGAATTCTTTTCTAAATAAAATACGGATATATTTTACCAAAAAAGATAAGTCTTGAAATATTAAAATATCCGGAATATTCTCGAGCGTTCAGACTCGGTTTTAAAAAACGCTTTATAGAAAATGAAGCGGTTTTTTACCTGGACTCCAAATAAACTCTAATGACTGTCACAACGACCATATCGGTGCGTAGATGAAGACAAAGGGCTAGACAAAAGTATTTGAGTTATCACTTGACGATAAACTTACGAACTCTCATAACTCGTTTCGCATACCAATCATATGGCCCAATCATCACTGGGTGGTTGGCGGAAGGTGTAGAACCGAGGTATCTACAATCGGAGAGTGTCATTCACATATAAATTGCCATGTTGACATATTTTGAGTGAATAAGTGTCACGTGAGAGTCAGTTGTCATATAAGATCATGCAAGAGTTGAAACGTGAAATCCTTTATGTTGTGTCGCCATGTAAATCTCATCCAAGTTTTGTATCTCTTTATGTCCATGTTGTTCTGGCATATGTTTCATTGTGATTTCTAAGCTACTTTATGGGATTTGCATTTAGATGAGATGATTGTTACTCGTTGCCCATGTCCTTGTCATATTGATATTGTGTGCTTGCTTGAGGACATGCAAGGGTTTAGCTTGGGGGAATTTGATGTGTCGAATATTTATATACTTTTCTCCCTCATATTATCTCGTATTTACATGTTATTATTCACTATTTATAGTGGTTTTATGAGCTAATTGCTTCTTTGAAAGTATTCTTGTGTTGTAATGTCTTTTGTAGGATACGGAGGGATTTCGAGTTGTATCTACGTCAAACCCTTACATTTGAATGAATACTAAGCAAGGTGAATCTAATATTGAAGAGAACATGAGCTTAGGGTGACATGCTATGAAGATTTAATTTGGAGGTTCCAAGTTGAAAAGAAAAAGTTTCAAGTCATTCTGAGCAAGATTGAACAAATTACGACGGTTTCACTATGCGTTGTCAAAAGCCATTTACAACCCCTATCCCATGGGGACATGATAAAGGGTTATTAGGAGACGGAAATAAGGTTCAAAATTTTTTACACATCCCCTATCGGGATTGAAGCTTGGGGATGCGTACAAAGAAGAATACAAAGCGAAATGTCAGTTTTGGAGCCAAAGACCTACGTCCCCGATCGGGGATGCCTAAAACCGATCGGGGATGCCTTAATCTATGTGTTTGGACGCCTCCTCTAGCCAAATTAACTTAACATTAATGGCCATAAGTGCGAGTGTCTGTTGACACGGTTTCTAAAGCCTATAAAAGGAGGGGATTGCAACCTTCAAAATCACAAAATCAACACTTACATCACAATCTTACACAACAAAAACTACTCTTCTCTACTTCTTAGTTTAGTTTTAGTTTAGTATTAGTATTAGTCTTAGTTTCTTAGTTTTAGATTTTTTATGAGTAGTTTGCTCTAAAAATTCAATCAAGTTTTACTTTGGAGTTCACTTTCATGTTCAAGTTCTTATTCCCTTAGTTGGTAATTTATTATTCTCTTGTTATGTTTTATTAATCCAATTTCCTCCTTGTTATAGTATTATCATGTTTACATATTTGTTATTTGTTAGTATCATATTTATAATGGGTTAGTAGTTTCTTTATCTCGGGTGTAGGGGAAGCATGTTAGATTAGCATTTCTTATTGTTAGATTGTGGGTCATGTGAATGATGTATTATTTCTATTCTATGCTTGTATTGTATGATAGTCTTTGATCAAAGGCGATGATTGTTAGACTATACTTGTTAAATTTTTTCCTTAGATCGAAAGGCGGGAAGAGAATTAGACAAAGCATGAATAGTAGGACGACCAAGTAAGAATTGAAAGACCGCTAGGACCCGTTCTATGTTATAGTACTCATCCCGCCCAAGGAAGTACCATTTGGCCTAGACATTTACCAACTTCACTACCCCTTTCTTGACAATATTATTATGCTAGTTTACATGTTAAACCCGTATCCCCTAGATTCTCATTTATAATATTGTTATTCATTTCTATTATTTGATTGACCTTACCAAACCAAACCTCAATCAATCGAACCGGCCTTGATTGAATTCACCCATGACAACTTATTTAGTAACTCCCGTCTCCTTGTTATCGACCCTTGTTTCCCTAACTACATTCGCTTGTTGATAGCCAAGACTAGGGTAATTATCTTTTATTTGGGTATGCGACAAGCCCATCAAAGCCACAGGTAAACACGAGACTAATGTTACAAGATTTGAATTCCAAGTAGCCCCAGGCTTGGCTTGACTTTTGTCTCCGTGGACTTGAGATCCGTGGAGATATTCCCTCCTCTTGACTTTCACCTAAAAGGAAGAGCAAACCTACCATCGTAGGGTTCCAAAGAAAGCCCTTCCAATGCCTAAGACATATTCTTTTAAGATCACTTTGGGTCGACTCGATTCCTCGGGAGAAGTTATCTGTGGACGGCATCTGTAGTGTGATAAAAGCCTTGTAGAGTTGGAGATAAGTTTAGAACTTGAGATTTTGTGTTTTGTTTGATTAACAGTAACCTCTATTTATAGGGCACATCATAATAATCTTGAGGTGCCTGTGTGACGCTCTCCACGGAGGCATTGCCTCGATTGACGTAATGGCGTTGAGCTTTGTCACTGAGCTGTCGAGTTTTTCTCACTAGGACCTTCATTCTAGTCGGATCAATGCCGACCAGTAGGTTTGGATATGCTAGACCAACTTGCATGATCCTTGGTTTCTGGTTAACATTCATATGAGGCGTAAGCATGTAGGATCATGGAGCGATCCCGCGATTGGGCCTCACAAAAGGAGTAGGTCATAAGTATGTGCTCTATCATCTGCCTCGACTGAAGGTGACCGAGTTTGACGGGCCGACTTTGATCCTCCTTTGGGGAGATTGCAGTTTCAGATCCTATGGCGCCGATCTGACTTTTTCTTGGCAACGTATCAGGTCTAGATGTCGCAAATGTACATTCTTAAATTATTTGGATGAGAGATAGATTTTTCTTTTCCCGTGCTGGTTAGGTGGGGGCATTGAATGCTTTAGTTTTTTCTATAAATAGGACTCTTGGTTGCCTTGTGATATCAGACAATCATCACAACTTCACAACCTCTCTTATCCCCCCCCTTAAATCCCCACTTTACACATTCATTTTGATGATTAACAATGTCTATGAGGCCTTCGAAAAGGTCCTCTGAGTCGGGCTCGGTCGACACTCTGACCAAGATCCTTCCGGAGTCTTTTTTCTAAGTTATGCAACTTTCTCGGGTTGTTGATTTAGCTAAGATGAGTTCCCTCGCAAGAGACCTTGTCGTCGTTGTCGGCTCCAAGGTTCTTGTCGGTGCCTCCTGATGCTTATATGGAGGCGTCGAGGACCTTCAATGTTCTCCGCGACTTCCTAATGAGCGGTATCATTATTGATAATCACTCTCACATCCTCCTACTGTGTCTATCTCAGTACAAATGTGTAGGCCCTAGGCCTACTCGCTAATGCCTTCCAATCTCCATGTCCTTTGTATAGACACCTATGTTGGATCTAACATTCCAGATGTTACTTCATGCGCCTCTATAGGTGTTCCCATTCTATTATGGTCATGAGACGGTAATGGCTGGGAAGATGCGTGACTATGGCATACTCACAGTATCTGGTGCCCGAGCTAGACTAGACGTTCCAGATATAAGGTGGGTACCATCGCGGGTGCGTCTAGATGGCACGGTAGTGACCTTATGGTGGCCGAGCACGGGTGATCATAATCACCACGAGCGTCCTTGGCTGGGTTTGATTTCAAGAGGAGCGGCTTTTATGTCGGTCACCTTTGGCGGCCTCTGGACGTTGCCTCGGTCCGGCCTATTTTTTTAGTAGGATGAAATGTTTTTGCAGAAGACCCAAAGGTGGGTCTTGCTACTCTACTTGAGTCTTCGCCGATGTCGGCTCGTCCTCGCTTTTTGTTGTGTTTTCGTCTGTAACCTTTCTAGTTGCACTCCAAGTTGTTTGTAATCATTCTTGATCTTTTCATCATTGTTTATTCCCAAAATCTCGGGAATATTTAGTCTTTATTGGAAATGACGATGCTATATTGGATCCCTGACAGCAGGCCGGACCTTTTACTATGCACTGACTTTCTTTGGACTAGTGAAATAAAATTGTGTTGCCCTTCATCTTTTCGATGTGACGCTTGATTTATGCTATGAATACTTTTATCTTTCGCACAATCCACATTACAGACAAGTCTCCTTTTATTTTCACTCGGCACTTTTAATGTGGGCATTTAGTATCGCAATTTCTACGATCTTTCCTCTTTTCTTTTTTGCCTATAATTAGGTTTGTATGAAAGGAGGGATTGTCACTTCCAATATATTTCACTTTTGGCAAGTAAACTTTCCTTTTGGTTTTGTCTAACTTACCAATTATCGGTACTCGTGTTATCGACATCTCTTGAGTTTTGGGCCGGTCGAAGAGCCTTTTTTGTTTAGTACGTACGGTCAGTGGGAGAACCCGACTTCTCTCGAAAAACACGAGTTAGAGACAATCTCGTGGGAGCATTACGACTTTTATGTCGCATCCCTTCTTGCCAAGAAACGCAATATGAGGGCCTCTTTGTCTCAGGACAGCGAGTCGGCCATGGAAGTAGAGGACTAGGAGTAGCTTGATCGCACATGTCGGGAAGTCGAACAAAAGTTTTATGACAAGAAGAAGAGGAAGCGTTTAGTAAAAGGGCTCCTCGTGCATTACCGTCTACCAGGAGGTTCAAAGGAAGTTTCGTGGCTGATGGCTCATGTTGTGGAACCCGGCGGCCTAGCTCTTCATGGTAATATTGATCTAACTCTTTTCCCCCAGCGCCTAGTCATTGATCGGATTGTTATAGGACTGGTCATGCTGAGGCTTTTCTCGGCCCCCAATATTCTAACTCGTAGGGTAGTAGGCTTATCCTTATCATATTATCTACCTCATCCTGAGTCAAGTAGGGTACCTCCATGGGCCATGTTTTCACTTGATCTGCTATTTAGGCTTGTAACATTTTTCAACGTGATGAAAGCGGTTCTTAGCCTTAGTTATGACTATGCGATTCCCGTATGTTGTTTCATTCGTTCATGAAGAGGCTTTGGTCAACACGCCAAATCAAAACATGATATATAACAATGAATAACAAGTGGAAAGTCACAGTTGATCCTCAGAGACGGAAGATCAATGAAAAGTAAAACTACTAAAAGCGATGCCTATGTCACTACTTGGGTTTGTGATCTAAATTAAGAGAGGAAAGTGATACAATGAAACAATACAATAAACAAGATAAGATGGAAAGTAATCAACAAGAAAGGAAACTATGGTTTATGGGTTCATATGGGGTAGACTAGGGTGAAGTAGTTTGGTCTAAGGTCAATTAGTTGTCTATTTGGTCTAGTGGATTAAGTCTCTCGGCCTAACAACCTTACCTAGTTATGCTAGCTCTCGTGTACATCGATTCAATATACCCGTGAAAGCACAATTCTAGCAAAGCTTAAGGCTCTTAATCTTATAAACATGCATACAAAAATGATAAAACATGCAAACATTCATTCACACATTTCAACAAACATGTATTTTGCTAGTATTGGGAATAGAACCACTAATCAGCATATAGATCCAACATACAAAGATTAACCTCTAATCATCCCCAATTACCGCACAATAGACCTAGCTTAGTCAATACTAGCTCATAATCATAATAACAAGAACAACATAGACTCATGGTTTCCTGGATATCTTCATTTGGTTGAAACCACTTTAAGCGCCAATGAATGTTAGCATCTCGTGCTCTGCAGCTGCTTCTACCATGACGTCATTGTGTGTTAATGGAAATGGATCGTTTGGACATGCTTTGTTCGGGTTAGTGTGGTCAACACACACTCTCCAGTTGACGTTCTTTTTCTGTACAACAACAAGTCCACAATGTTTGCCAGCCATTTGGGATACATTACTTCTCGAATCATGTCCTTGTCCATGAGTTTTTGGACTTCCTCCTTGATGATCTGGTTTATTTCATGAGCCAATTTTGCGTTGATTTTGCTGCATGAGCTTAAAAGATGTGTAGATATTGAGTCGATAAGTAATAATATCAGCAATAATACCAGTCATATCAAAGTGTGAGCAAGAACAACATCAAGATTTTAATAATACCAGTCATTTGGTACGTCAAATCCTACCAGGACATACATGTCAAGGTACTCATGGTCTAGAATATCCAGATTTGTTTCCATCTGAGATGGTGTCATATATATGCCCCTGACAAGATACTGCAATCGCTAGGCAAGGGACTTACTTGACTTGGAAGGCTTTAAGGCCTTTGTATAACATTCTTGGGCTGATTTTTACTCACCTTTGATCGTTGCTACCCCCGGCCCCTTAAATCAGTTGGTATCTTGGCAAGTTGGTGATACGTTGAGGGAATATCCTTAATGTTATGGATCCAAGGCCTGCCTAGGTTAGCGTTGTAGGAGGAGAGGCAACGAAGGATTCCAAATTATTCATAGGATGCAACTCCTTCAGCATAGGTTGAAAAATAAATTTCCCTAAGCGTAGTCCAGGTTTCTCCTATGAATCCCACCACGACACTGAACTTCTTGATGATCTAATCTGTGCTAATTTTCATGGCTTTTTAGAACGTTTAACATGATCAGGTTCACTGAGCTTCCTCCGTTTACCAAGATTCTCAATACACGCGCAACCCTAATTTGATAGTGATGAAAGAGCCATTATGGTGCAAGTTATGGACACCCTCCATGTCACAATTGCCGACGGTGATAGGCAAGACATTTCTTTTTTGAATGGAGATTTCTTCTTTGTCTCTCTTGTTATCATCATCGGTGTTGAGTTAGTTAGGCCATAACTCCGATCCTCAAAATTTGCAGAGGTGAAGCAAGATTGCGCTCTTGCTTCAGCTCTTGGTTTTTCCTGTCAGGATCGCCATTCCTACCCTAAGACTTCACCATTTCTTTGAGATAGCCTTGCTCCAGTAGGTACACCACTTCGTTTTGGAGAGTTATGCATTCCTCTGTTGTATACCCCATATCCACATGGAATTTGCATCACCTGGACATGTCTCTTATGAGATTTGTATTGTCGTTTTTTCTTGGCCACTTCATTTTTTGTCCCAAATTTTCAAGCCTACAATATCAATAGAGGAGTTATACTCACGAATAGGTAGATGGGTATAGAAATTACCTCGTTATTCCTGTGCTAGGTTTACTTCTGATATATCAGGCTTAGATTATGGAGATGGCCTAGAACGGCGTCCTTTATATATGGAGCTTATCCTGCTTTTCTATTCATAATCTATTGTAGTGGTTGTTGATTCAACCTTGTAGGTTTATTTCTCTTCCGGCTTGATTTACGCAAGAGTTTTGGCATGGAAGTCCTCAAAGGTATTGCAGAGGTACTTGGTCTAGTCGATGTAGAAGTTACTGTTGGGTACCAATCCTTGCCTGAATGCCTCATCCGTTGTTCCAATGTCAAACCTATAAATGGAGACCTTATATTTATCGTACCTGTTAAGGCAGGTCCCGAGAGACTTTTCTGATTTCTAGGTCACCCTCCACAGATCACCAGGTCGCTTCTCTAGCAACGCGCTACTGGCGAACTGCTGGTGGAAGGTATTCAACTGGACATCATAGAGCTTGATGCTTCCATTGGGCAGGTTGACGTACTACTATAGTGTTAGAGCGGTCAAGGTTTTTCCAAATCCCTTGCACACGCAAACTTGCTTGAACTCCTTTGAGATTGATGCAGCTAACATTTTTTGTTTGTAGAGCCACGTGATTTTAAGGATCATTAGTTCCATCACAAGTTAACTTCTTGGGAAGATCCGTCATGGTTATCTTGTCTATGAAGGGCGAGTTAGCATAGTTTTCAAGGTTGGCATCCTGAATAATAGTCAGTACTCCATGAATCATTTTGATCTTCTCGAGAAGCTTCTGGACTTCCTGGACTATCGCCATCATGATATCTGCTCTTCTCTTTTCAGGAATGTTGGTATCATAGGGATCTCATCCTTCTCTATGTTTTATGCTTTTTCCGCTCTTCTTTGAAAAAGTTGGACTCTCAAAATGAAAAAGTCGATATTCCTGATGATTGAGGAGAATGGCGATCCTGGTCTGATATTTGAACTAGAACCCGGAAATTTTTCCAATTTTTACTTTAAGGCTGACTCAGATTATTTCAAATTTTAAATTTTAGCCTCATTATAATCCATTTTGTCTTTCAGGCTTTGTATTTCTTTAAGTTGCTTCTTGGCAGCCTCTAGTTGTTGTTCAATAGTCATGTTCGTCATATCATTGTTCAATGTTTTCTTTTTTGAGATTGCGGTGAATTTGTTTTGTGAAAAGAAAACTGGGATTAATGAGTTAGATACCCTACGATGATCTCCTTTTGTTTTGGGAGTATTTTAAGCAGGAATGTAATACTACCAGGGTAGGTTTATGCGGGGTTATCTAACTTAGATCAAGGCTGAACGAACTTAGGGTTGAACTATAAGGTTGAAACGTAAAGTAAAGAAAAATAAAAGGAAAGAACAATGAGACACCAATATGTATACGTAGAAAATCTTAAAAGGGAAAATAAATCACGGGTACCAAGTGAGGAGATGATTTCACCATGTATTGTTAAGAGTATAAGAAGAATTGGATAATAGCTTTTGAACAAAGAGTAATAATTGATGTGTATGATATTGCTCGAGTGTTGAATAGCTGAAGGTGAGATGAGTTCCTCTTTTAATGAGCTTCTTCCCATTCTATTTATAGATTATATTCTTCCCAACAGATGTTTCCTTGTGTTTAATAAGTAATTGCTTGTCTGTAGGTGAGACTCCTTAAATGTACCTGACTTCCTCTTCTATTGTTGCTGGTGTTTCCACACTTATTAGCTAGGGTTTCCAATATTCTCAATATGCTTCCAAGGATGTGAACTTAATATTCCATGTTAATAGGAGCTAACTTAGACCTAGTTATTTTTGACATGTGCTTATTTGAATGGTATCCAATACCCTCAAAATATACTTTTCATCAGATAATAGTCATCCATGTTATCCTGGGTACTTCGCTTACCTTGTGCCTAGCCTGTATAATTTATTGCCTTGTATGCACGCTTGATTGCGTCTGCTACATTGTAGTATATCCTGGGCGTAGAGCAAAATATTAGACCTAACAACTTGCACGTTTAAGTTAGCAACATTATCATATTTGTCTTATAATACGATGATTTACTTTTGTTTTCCTACTTCAATGAGCTAAACATCAAAATTTATGTACTAATAACATGTTTTTATATTTTAACACTTTTTTAGGTTAGTAAATCACATAAAGTGACTAATTCAATAAGTATACTTAAAAAGCGGTGAAAATTTCAAAAATATGAAAAATATAGAACATCTCCAAAATAATAGAGAAATCATATTACAAGGGTCACAATCTAAATAAGCTAATCCTCATACTACTAAGAGAATAAGATACTTACAATGGTTTCTTGCTTAACATAATGATACTCAACTTCGGGCCAATTCTTTGAATGGTAAATTAGGTAAACAATGGGCCATAAATTGGACCTCATTTCAATACATACCACAACGTATTCTTCCAAAATAGAAAAAAAAAAAAACCACATCCCACGTAGGGATAATTTTGTAAGGATATAAAAATACAATAAGTCTTGCTTAAGATTTACACTATCCGTGTTAGGCTTAAGACAAGTCAAATACTACCATATGGTGGTGATAAAGACAAAACTCTTCGTCTTTCTTAAGCAACAAATGAGCTTAAGATGGATGATCCCCGTCTTAAATGAGAATTTGTTATAAAAATATTTATGTATCTTCTTAAATGATAGTATATAAGACAAGTTTTTTTTATGTAATCGAACCGTCTCACAATATAAGACGGTCTTACACAATAACTATGCCGCCCTACCTGTTTGTTTTGTGTATGGAAGTTTTCTAGACACTTAGAAGGTTGCCTTCTTATGGTGGGTTCTCCTTTCACCCTAAATGTGTCAAGCTTACGCTTACTCATTTAGTTTTGCGGATGATCTTATTGTTTCACCAGAGGAAATCTCCCTTATGTGCTTGTTGTGGCTGAGGCTCTTAATTCCTTTGCTGATTACTCTGGTCTGGCTACAAACCCTTTGAAAACCTCTCTGTATTTTGAAGGACTTTCCCCTCTGTGAAATCTCTAATCCTTTCTTCCACAGGGTTTGCTGAAGGGGTTCCCTTTTAAATACTTAGAGCTCCCTTTATTTACCTCGGCTTACTTCTGGATTGTATTTACCTCTAATTGAGAAAATTAAGAAGAAGATTGGAATGTGGACTAATCACATGCTCTTTTGTGCTGGTAAGGCTAAGCTAATCAACTATGTTCTGTTAGGAATTAATAAATTCTGAGATACCTGTCTGATTTTACCTAAAGGGGTTGCTAAGCGTATTTCCCAGTCATGTAAGAATTTTCTTTGGGGAATTGATGGTAGGAAGCTTCTTCGCCATAGATGGTCTGACCTCCGTAGGCCTAAAGGACAGGGTGATTTTGATATAAAAGAGATACTCAGCTGGAATAAAGCTCATGCTTTAAAGCGAGTATGGGAGATTGAAACTCAACCTCACTCACTGTGGGTTCAATGTGTAAAAGTTTACTTGCTGAAAGATGTCAGTGTTTGGGATGCTTTGGATGCTGTGAAAACTTCTGCTACGTCCTAGTACTGGAATTATATTATGGAGGTTAGATATGTACTACTCTCTTCTCTAGGTATATCTGGTGCTAGATCTATGTTGTCTGATATTGATGATTCCTTTGATGTTGGAAGATTCTACACAATCTTTCAGGCTTCCAGTCCAAAATTTTACTGGAGATTCAGTATACATGATCCTATTGTATACCCTAAACACAGCATTATAGGGCATCTAGCTGCCCAAATGAAGCTTCCTACTGTTGATAGGTATATAGAAAAAGGGGCCTGTTGGGTTAATCATTATGTTTTGTGTGAAGCAGATTCATAATCTCACTCCCACCTCTTCTTTGACTACTCTTGCTTGGGCTGTTGTTATTTGGACAGAAGCTAAGGATCAATTTAGCATAGTTACCAGTGCCTATGTCCTCCCCAGATGTACTTGGCTGGCATTATTCCTTTAATATGGGTAGCAGTTGGATAAAAAAACGTAGGAGATGTGCGCTTCTTTGTGTCATCTACTACATCTGGAAGGAGAGTAACAACCGTATTTTTAAGAATCTTTCCAGGTCTTTAGTTGACCTTATTCAGATTGTATTTACTCAAGTTACTCATCGTATGTATTATTACTCTCATGGGATAAGGACGACTTATGAGTATTATGGTGCTTTGTTTGTTTTTAGAGATTTCTTTGATTCCTTAGTAGAATGGTGGAGGGATCTTGTATCGTCTTTTATTATTTTATTAATGAGAAGATCCTCTAGCATTTCTGAAAAAAACAAAGTGAAAACATTATTTTAAAATTCGTAAATTGTTATCTTAGATGTGTGGTATACTGTTTTTACTGGTTATTTTACAACGGTAATACATGTTTAGTTACATTGTACATCTAACTTATAATTATATTATTAATGTTATTTATTTAAATGTAATAATATAGAATTATTTATAATAGTAATAATAAAAGTTAAGAAAAAAAATAGTTTTAACTTAAAGCGTCATCTGATTGTAGTTAATTTTACCGTGCTAATATTATTATATATTTAGTAGATTATAGCATTAAATTAAAGTACATTGAATTTATATATTAACTTAATTGTGGACATCAATATATATTAAACCTTAAAAAATACTGTGCATTAGCATGAGATCTACCCTAGTAAGCTAATAATGTGATAAAAAATAAAAGAAAAACTAATCAATAATAGAAAAATATGTTTTCGGATCGAATTGATTGAATACCAAAATATTTTAGAATTAATATAAATAACTTATATGAATAAACAAAAATATGATCGGATATCCAATGAAACACGATAATTAGACCAGATATCCAAAATTTTGGATTTGATTCGAATCGGTACAAATAATTTGGATTAGAAATTGTAGCACTTATTAGCTAAATTACCATACTTATATATTGATATGCATTACATACATGTATATATCGTAGTTGATATTTCATACATTGATTTTGCTAAAAGTTTCTCAATTTTTGCTTACCCTACTCGTTTCCTGGGCGAAATTTAGATTATTTTCCTTTGATTCTCAAAAACGCACCAAACTACTTGTAAAATTTTCAATTAAAACTTTAATTTTCATATTAATTAAGTATTTGTTTGGTTAAATAAATTACAAGTTTTTGTGTTTTTGAATGAAATTAATTGAGTTTTTTTCCCAATTAGGGTTTTTAATACCTTTTTTTTCAATAGTTAACTGTGTGGGGAGGGTGAGGTAGGCAAGGGTAGTTGCAAGGCTATTGAAAAAGGTGAAGATGATCTATTTGAAGAGATAACAACTATAACAGCTAAGAGTGACATGGTGGGTTGCAAGGAGGGCGTAGTAAATTGAGGGAAGGCTGGTAGTTGTGCAAGTAAGGACGGGGGTGGATGTCAGAGGAAACGAGAGGTCGAGGGAGGGGGGGGGGGAGAAGGGGTGTAAGTGGAGAAGGGGTGGAAACCTGAAAGAGGAAGGGGATGCGGAATAAGGGTGGTAGGGTGGGCTTCTGGGGAAGGTGGGGTTAAGGTGACATCCAGTGGTGGTGAGATAAGAAATGTATTGTGTAATGGCGAGGGTGAAGGTTATAAAGACTTTGAGATGACAATTTAATTTCAGTGTGGTGTCGAAAGGGGAGAATCATTTATGTATTTTTATTTTCCTAATTTTTAAGGACAAGGGTGATAACTGGAGATTAAAGGAAAGAAAATGTGAGAAGGGTAACCTTAAAAAAGTTGTGTATTATTTAAAGATTCTGCGTATATAAAAGCACCAAAATACTTATTTACAATAAATTTCCGGAAATATTATAGGGTCACGTGCCCCCATAGGTCAATCGTGAATCCATCCGTAGATATGCCCAAGGGAGGTTATAAAACTTCACCGATAAGGGTTCGGTTATTAAAGATAGTCAATTTTATTGTTAAAATATTAAATTACAATATTAGTATCAAAAGATGTTGGTTGTTGCGTTTGAACTCACCACCTCTATGGTGTAGAAAAAAGAAGAATACATTTACCATTAGGCCATTACCAATTTATTGATACTTTATTATTCTCTTCTTCTCATTTATTAGTTATCAATCAAGATCGGCACAGGATGTAAGAGAAAGTAATTTAATAATAATATTTCATACAAGTGTACCACTTGTATATGAGCATTTTGTAAGATATAATTTACCATTTTGGATTGGTTATCTAATGAACTAAAGTAAAAGACTAGTGCAAATTAAGTAGTCAAGCTAATGACTTTATGATATAGTGTTATTTCACCCTATTTTTCCACCTTTATTTATCCTATTTTGCTTGCTTTGGATGCTCCTATGAATGGTTTTGTATGCATTATCTTCTTCTAGAACCTTTATCGGTTTTATCTTGATTTTGTAGGTAAATCGTCTTTTGGTGCGTTTTTTTTACCTCCTTTTGTGTGACCGAGAGGATGATAATTTACATGGAGGGCCCAAGAGATTCCCAAGATAGTCCCACCCACCTTGGAGGTCCAACTTGATGTGCCAAAGCCATCCTGAATCAAGGCAAATCGAATTGAGAAGAAAGAAGAAGACCATGCCCGCAACCATATCGGGCGAGACAGCCAATCTCGGGAGAGATAGCCATCTTGGGCGAGACATACTATCTCGGGCGAGACGGCCACATCCCGGACGAGACGATGGTCGGGCTCGGACTTTCCCGGGCGGGACTGCTTAGTCTCGGTTGGGACACCCCTGAAAGCCAATTTCTTCCCTTAGCCCGTCTCTCCTTTCTTGTAAACATACATACCCCTTCGTTTTGTCAACTTAAGGGGGATCTTTTAGATTAGAAAAACCCTAGACTTAGATTAGATTATTCTCCTCCTAATTAGTTTACTATTTCCTCAATTATTCTTTAATTAGTATTGGATCTAGTCTTGTAATTGGATGTCTAGGTTTTATATTTCAAGATTGATGCCAAAGTCTTCTCCTTAATTCAAGATTTCTTCTCTTATTGTTCATATTTTTGTCTTAATTAGGTGGTATAATTTCTTAATCCTTTTTCATTTACTTGTTAATCTTGTCATTTCATTACTTGTTTTGTTTCCTTCATATAATATATCTTGTCTTAATTTTACTTATTCCTCCATATTTCTCATGTTAATTAGTAAGCAGTGATTAGTCTAGGATTAGTGGGGGATAAGGGGCTTTAATGAGGGTTAATATATGTTCGTTGAGTTGATTTGTTGATTAATTATCTTTCTTGAAACTTATGCATACCACATGTTTGATGAAATCTTGCTTGACAAACTTGCATGATTCTTGTTTTTTTATACATTTTCGTTAGATCGAGAGCCTCTGAATATGGTTGACTTGCATATAGTTGGTATATCATCCTTGTGTATGCGAGAGCTAGCTTGGTTTAGTATATGTGAGGGATTTTAAGATCGAGAGCCTCAATCCACCGCGTCCAAGTTTGACTACCCATTGACTATGAACCCGACTCACAAAAACCCACATGACCCATTTGAACTCACCGATGCTAGAATTTCCATTATTGATTGTCTTTTGATTATCTTAATTTAGTTTTATTTTCATACGCTTACATTTACCTTATGTTCTTAGTTTAGCTTCAAACCCATTTTAATTGTGACTTTGTGTAGACTTGAGACTTGTTTATGTGACCTTTTAGCATCTCCCGTCCTTGTGGACCAACATCTTACTTCCGTAGCTACTAGCTTAGGTTGTTTGGTATATAAATATTTATCTTGATTTGGGAGTGGCGATTTTTCCCTCATCACTTTAAATGTATCCAATGGTTTAAAAAGATCTTAGAGCCAAACATGTATCCACACTCAATGACAATTGTTCATCGGCAGACATAATTAATTAATAACCTTCATTACTCTATCGCGAATAATATTATTCTAATTCTCCTAATGCAAAGTCAATTAAAACGAATTCTGTTTTTAATCAACGCTAACTACCAAACAATCTTAACAATCCAGTTCAAGATTTAGTTCAATAACAGCGGTAAAATCTAGATAATTCGATAGATAATAAATAGTGCATACAATCCATTTGCACCTTAGATATTTATGTGAATTGCTTATATTAACGAATCCCGTTCAACATTAATTCCTAGATGGTACGATGTAAATTTATTCAATAAATCCTATTTAATTAACAATATTAACAATCGAATGGAGGAAACGATTACTAGTTGTACACCTACCAATTATAAAACAACAAATCATAAGAATAAGAACATAAGCAATTTACAATAATCAAGAATAAAAATTAAAACATTCAAACACAATCGTAAATTAAGCGTTTCAATTGCTTGAATCCAAGAGGAGAGATTAGTTATACATAGTCTTCTTGAAGAACAATAGGTTTCTTCTAAAAGTTGCATAACAATATTCTAAAAGCTAATAAGTAAGCTTAGGAAAGGAAAAACATAATAAATAAAAGTTGGAACAAACCATGTAAATATAAATAACAAAAACTGAAATATCGATTAACGTGAGGCTTGAATCTATATATACAGCTCGAATGTGGGTCGGATGCAAAAAGAAGAAACGGAATAGAAGACATGTACACGGGAGTCGCGCATGGCTCGCGTGTGTCAATCTTGCCGGAAATTTACAATGATTGTTCGACCTCGCTATTAGACCTTGGGTTGAATGTAGGTTGCGCCTAGCTTCTTCTTCCATAGTTCGAGAAATCAATCTTTACAGATATTTAATAAGGTCAATCATAGCTTCAAAACCCAACTCAAACAACTCTCTTAATGTCTAATCGAATTCACCTACAACATTCCCAAGTTATCAAAAACATCTCTATATAAGCCAATTATTCAATAAAATTCATAAGAACCCGTCTCAAAGCTTAAAACTCGCACAAATCCTACCAAATTAGCACCTACTAATCACGTCTTATGAGTTTCACACCAAATTAAACACATATCAATGTGTCATTTAAGCTACAAGTAGGTTAAAGCGGACGAGAATCCTCTCCATGTTTTGCAAAGAAATAGACCTTCATTTTCTAAATACAACCAAGATGCAATATTGTGACAATTTAATGGTTGTATTTGTTTTATAAAAGTAATATTTTAAGTTTTAACAGATAAAAAGATATACAAAGGTAAAGCGTTCTTGCGTTAGAAAAACGCAGAGAGATAAATACAAAAAAGAACCTAAAATTCTTTAATCTGATCCACCACATCCAGCCGCCTCCTCTCGACACCTTTGCTCCTCTATCCAAAGGCCGATCGCCAGAGATGAGGCGGACTCTTTGCTCATCTCCGGCGGAACAATTCAGTGTATTTTTGTTTAGATACCCATCTCCGATCATGGTTTGCTAATGTCTGTGAAGTGCGACGCCGCTATTGTCTCACCTGGAGAGCCTCTTTTTACAACTGGATTGTCTTAACACTATTTGATTTACTGGGCTGTCGTTAGTTTCAGCCTTTATTTGAAGCTGCTCCTGCTCTAGCTTTGCTTCTTCAATCAATTTTTCTATTCCGGTGACCCTCGTTGTGGGATTTTCGGGTCCTTTTGAAACCGGGAACAATGTTCCCCTTCCCCTAGCCCCTTCCCCCATTGTTTCATGTTTTCAATTAGTTCTTTGTCGAGGCGTTGTAGAGATGAAATTGGTAAGTCAGCTCTTGTACTAATTGGTATCGTTGTCTTTGGACCGACATAGTGTTCCCCTACCCCTTTCCCTTCCCCCCACTTGTTTGTCCAGGGAGAACATGCTTTTTCGTATTCCCTTGCCTGATTATTATTTTCATCTCTTCTTGTTGTCTTTTGTTTCCCTTGTCGTGATCAGACTGGACACCTCTGGTTTTAGGCTAGCTGTTTCTCCTGGGTCCGAGGAGTCCCTAACTTCGTCTAGGTTAATTATTACAGTTGTCTTGTTAATCCTTTCAGTTGTTTGTTGGTTTTTTTTTCCAGTGAGACTAGGGTGGAGTATGTACCCTTCCTTATGTATGTGGTGAGCCCTTGATCGCTTGGGTTTTAATTGGGGTGAATTGTTGGGTCGTGTCGATATGAGCCTGGTTGTGGAGTTGGTTGGTTTGCTGTGGTGGTTTTCTTCCTCATGAAAGGACTTTGTTGGAATGTTAGAGGATTAAATAACCCTCTTGCTCCTACTATTGCGAAGACTAAAGCTATTCTTTCCAGTTCTTACTATGATTTTCTGTTCTTAACTGAAACAAAATTTAATGTAGACTTAGTTGATTCTATCTTTCGTTCTTTGAGACTTTCTCAAAGCTTTGGTGTTGATGCTCGTGAAACCAAAGGAGGCCTCTGGTTTGGTTTTAGGTCCGATGCTCATTTTGAGTGTATTTTTGCTTGTCAAAATTTCATTATCGTCAAAGTCATGAAATTCAAAGATAGTTTTGGGTACTTGTGCCTTATCTATGGTGAACCGGTCACTCATAAACGAGAAGTTGTTTGGAATTCTCTTAGTCATTGGATTCGCTCTTTTGAAAACCCTTTTCTTCTTTTGGGGGATTTTAACCAAGTGGATTACCAAGAAGACAAATGGGGAGGCAGTAAAGGACAGATCACAGGTGCTTTACTATTTAATAAATGGAAGGCTGAACAGTTTTTGATGGACATTCCATATTAAGGGCCAAGATTTACATGGTGTAATATGAGGGAAGATAATAGTGTTGTATTGGAACGACTTGATAAAGGTTACGGATCGTGAGATTGGAATGACATTTTTCCGAATTCGGGTATTACTCACCTCCCCATTCAAGTTCCGTACCATGCGCCTATTATTTTTGAAACGGACTTACTTATTTGTAATGGCAAAAGACCTTATAGAATGGAGGCTTGGAACCTGGATTATGATGAATGTATTTGCTTAGTTCGTGATGAATGGCCTAGCCCTGTCTAAGGCTCTGTTTCTGTCCGGATGATTCGTAAATTATCTAGAGCCAGAAACTGTATGCGTCTCTGGTTTATATCTAAGAGAAAATAATGGAATAAGAAATCGAGTGACTTTGATGACTCTTTGGTAAAAGGTTTGCATGAAATTGAGACAAAGGGAGCGACTGGAGCTTTCACTACTGCCTATGCTAGTCAAGTGAAGTATGCTAAGGTTTCGGCTAAATATTGGAAACAGCGTGCCAAGATTAAATGGAACTCTGAGGGTGATACATGCTCCAAGTACTTCTTTAATTGGGTTAAGGGTAGGGTGAGCAGGAATTAAATTGCTGGGATTAAAATGGATAATGGGGAGTGGAACTTCGACGGTGAGGTTATTAAGAGATTATTCGTACAATTCTATTCTAGTCTTTTTAAGGAAGGAGCGAATGCGATCTCTTTTGATGAGTACTTCCCTACAGTCAAAAGTTTGTTTACTGTAAAAAAAAGGTTCCTTTCTTCGGATGACAGAGATGCTCTTGGTATCCGTTTCTCTTCTAAGGAGGTTCGCACAGCAGTGTTTCAGTTGGGTCCGCTTAAATCTCCGGGACCTGATGGTATTCCTGCTATTTTCTTCCATAAATGTTGGCACTTATTAAACATGATGTTATTAGGACCGTCCTAGCTATTCTTAATGGTAATAGTTCACCAGAATTCCTGAATAAGACTTTCCTAATTCCTATTCCTAAAACTAGTGCCCCTGAAATAGTTGATAACTTCCGTCCTATCAGTCTGTGTAATGTCATAATGAAAATTATTACAAGGTGTATCACAAATAGATTGTAAAAGTTCATGGGGAAATTAGTGGGTGAATTCCAAAATGCTTTTGTTCGCGGGAGAAATATTAGTGATAATATATTGATTACTAATGAAATATTACAAAAGATCTCTTCATCTAAAATGGGTAGGAATATTAGACCTGGCAAATGGGTCAAACGGGTCGGGTTTGGGTCGGGTCAATATGGGTCGGGTCATCTCGGGTTTGCTCAATCTTTCGGGTCGGGTCGGGTCGCTTTCGGGTTTGGGTCAGTTTCGGGTTTGGGTCACTTCGGGTCTGGGTCATTTCGGGTATGGGTCATTTTGGATCGGGTTATTTTAGATACATATCCGATTTATTTAGGCCATTTTCAGGTCAAAATGATCAAGTTAGTTTTCGAGTCAAGTCCGTGTCGAGGCAAATTGGCACGGGCCGACTTGGACCAAGCCGAGCTTGAGCTGCACGTGGGCCGTCTCGTCTCATTGTCACCCCTAATCACAATAAATTGGGTCATTTAGGGTCATTTCAAATCGGGTCGTGTGTAGGTCGGTGGTTTCGAGTCGGGTTATTTTGGGCCGGGTCTCTTTCGGGTCAGTCAAGATTCGGGTCGGGTCTGGGTCGGGTTGGGTCAATTCGGGTTTCGGGTCATCCTCGGGTCAGGCAATTCCGGGTAGCTTCGGGTCTCGGGTCAGCCTTATCGGGTCGGGTTATTCGGGTCGGGTCAGTTTTGCCAGGTCTAGGTAGGATGGATAAGATGGCTTTTAAAGCGGATATGAGCAAAGCTTATGACCGCTTGGATTGGAACTTTATCAGAAGTACGCTCGTTTTGATGGGATTCCCCTAATTTCATTCAATTTATTATGAGGTGTATTACGACGGCGTCGTATGGAATCTTAGTTAATGGAGTTCCTTCAAGTCGTATCCACCCGACTTGTGGTCTTCGTCAGGTCAATCCTCTTTCTCCTTATATCTTTGTATTGTGTACTGAGATTATGTCCTTAAACATTCTTAGTATGGAGAAGGATGGACTTATCCGAGGAATAAAGGTCAGCAGAAACAGTATACCTATCTCTCATATGCTCTTCGTAGATGACTCTATGTTTTTTATTGAAGGTAATCCTAAAAGTTGCGTTAATCTGAACAAAGTTATTAAGGATTACTGTCAAACCTCAGGTAAAGTTATTAATGATAACAAATCTTCTATGACTTTAAGTTCGGGTTCCAACCTTTCCTTTGCTCGAAAATGTCTGAAGACCTTTAATATATCTTGTGGCACTAATATGGGTTTCAACTTGGGTATTCCTGCTGATGTGGGACTCTCAGGTCGCAGTAAAACTAAATGGAAAATTTTTGAGTTTATCATTGACAAGGTTAGGAAGCGGTTATCTTCAGAGAATTGTATTCTTCTTTCATCGGTTGGTAGATTGGCTTTGATTTCTTCTGTCTTGTCCTCCCTTTCTGTTTACTTTTTATCGGTATTTACAATACCGGTAAGTGTGACTAAAAAATTAGATTCTATCTTGTCACATTTTTGGTGGGCGGGTCACAAGAAATCTTCTTCTACTACTTAGTATAGTAGGCTTTTCCTAAGTCAACCTAAAGGAAATGGTGGTCTGGGTATTAGACGTATGAAGGAGTTTAATCAATCACTTCTAGCAAAGATTGGATGGAGACTCATCACCCACCAAAACTCTATTCTTAATAAGTCCATTGGTGCTAAATATGGGTTAAAATGGTAGGATGGTGATCTGCTTTTTAATGATGGCAAGTGTAGTTCTTCATGGGGATGGAAAGGTATTGTCTGGGGCCTTCAACTAATTAAACCTCGTATCCTCTTCTGATCTTCGTGTCTGGAATACCAAATGGGTTAATGGAACTATGCCAAAACCTATATGTTTAGAACTTCTTACTGGTTCTCCTAATGTGAGCAACTTGAAAATCAAAAATCTTGTTTATAACAACAATTGCTGGAACCATGGGCTCGTGACTATGTTTTTTGATCAAAGTTGTGTAAAGGACATTCTTGCTATTTCGATTAGGTGCTCGGAAGGTAGCGACAACTTTTTCTGGTCGGCTTCGTCGACAGGAAATTACTCGGTCAAGATTGGCTGTCATATTGCACTACAAAATTCTTGGAATACCTCGGCTACCCCGAAGGACCGCTCAAGAGTTCCAACTGCTTTTGTGGGTGTTTTTAAAAAAATCCTATGGAACCTACCAGGCCCAAGAAGTTGGATCATTCTTATTTGAAAACTTCTCACTGAAACTTTGCCCACTGGGGAAGGCTACTTAAACATGGGTTTTGATGGATCCTTTACTTGCTTGCTATGTGATTCCCAGCAAACGGAAACGCCTATCCACCTTTTCCGCGATTGTTTTTTTGCTAACAGAGTTTGGGCTGGAAGCCTTCTGGGGATCAGGGCACAGTCAGGGGATAATTTGACCTTGCAGTCTTGGGTTTGCAATTGGCTTTCTGTTCTTTTGAAGTTTAATAATAAATAAGAGGCTTGTCTTTTCTTTTTGTGTACTATCTGGACTATTTGTGTCGTAAGGTGCAAAAAGGTCTTTGATAATACCGAGTGTTCTCCAATTGGTGTTATCTTACTTTATTAAGAGTCGTTTAACCTAGCTCTTTCTGCTGAAGATAAGAAATCAGAGTCTATTGATTTCCAAACTCGTTTGGAGGAAGACATGTCTAACCTTAGGAATGGAGTCTCCTTCCCGTTGATTCAGAGTTCTCTGAGTTGCCCTCGGCCTGATATTTATTTAGATGATGCGTGGTCTAAGGTTCTTGTTGCTTGGTTTGGTGGGTGTATCATGTTTGCTAATAATGTTGTATCGGAATTCTGTATCAAAGAACGTGCTGAGAATGCCGAGCATGCAATTAGGGAGGCATTGAAGTGGACATTGTCACGAATACGATTGATGACATCACTGACCTTGCGGCTAACTTTCATTGTATTTCTTTTGCCTTTGTTCCTAGAATTGTAACAAAGCCGCTCATAGATTAACTAAGCGTGCTATTAAATTGTAAAACTCGTTAACCCGATTGTAAAAAAAAAAATAAGAGATAGAGAGATAAAATATGAATGTATTAGAGATGTAACGTAAATAAGAAAATCTAAATTTGGTTAAAAAGGAGTATGTCGGTAAAATATTAAGATTAGGTGCAAAATAATTATAGAAATTGATTGAGGAATGATGATGAAGAGATTACCTCGCCAGATGCGAAGCATCATTTACTCTCAACATCGAAGATGATATAGAAGTCAACCTAGGAAATATACGAGGTGTCTCGTCAACCCAAAAAAGTAGAGATTACATTCTATATAACCTTATCAGGGAACAATTTTGACCGTCTCCGTCCAATCACTTGGTCCAATTTTATCACAACTACCTCTCCCCCCACTCCTAGGCTATTGGTCCATATGATTCCTTGTTCAAGGACCATTTTTCCTTTTAAAAAAATAGTATTTCTCATACAAGACGGGGCAACCCGTCTTAAGTCTTAGCTTAAGCATAGGACGAGCCAAGTTCCCCTCACAAAAAGCAAGTGGCTGCATAAGTGGGAGATAAATGGATTTCGCCACTTACCCCCCAACTTGGTCTTTGTAAGGGGGACTTAACCCGTCTTAAATGAGAATTTGTGTAAAAAAATGTCTCGTTCATATTGTCATTTTCGTCTGAAGGTATCAGACATATCATATATAAACATTTTATATTCAAACATAAATAATCTCAATTTTACTATAAAATGTTCCTATATGTACGTCCGTCTGAAAGCTTCAATGAAAATGGTCGTATGTTAATGGTCCATGTGATTCCTCCTCCGAAGACCATTTTTCATTTCAAAAAATCCATTACTCTGTCCGTCATCGTCATTTATATCCCTGATTTTAACACAATAACTACAATTCATGGATTATACCACTAATTATAGTACTACTGGTTGTGTAGAATATGAGTTTTATAATAAAGTTTATGAGTTTTGTTTTAAAGACTATGAAATTTATGTAAAGTTTATGAGACCTTCTATTTAAACATTACAAAAGAACTTTAAATAAGCTTAGAAAAAAAAAAGTTTACTTATATGTAAGTTGGTTTTACGATACTATTGTACAATTGAAGGTACGATCTTATTTACCCAAGACTAGGTAAATAGGAGAGAATTATTTATGATTATTTTTTATTGAATAACAAGTGGACTAGATGATACATATGAATAATCAAATTACTTATCAAAATTATATTCAATATAAAAAGGTAGCCAAATGAATTAGACACCAAAATAAAAGGTATCAGTTATCATTTTAAGTTTATAAATGTCACTTATTTAATATTACTATATTTAATATTAATATATACGGAGTACATGAGTATTTTTAGTTTCTAAATGGATGTCGATGAAGATGGTATAAATCATTGTAACATGTACGTTCAAAAAGTAATAGTTGGCTTACCCATGTTTTTTTTCCTAGTGATTAAAATAGATGCTTTTGCCGATAGTTTGCCGATAGGCTGGTGATTAATAATTCGATTTTCACATAATCACATTCATGTTGCTATTTATTTCGTATGTAATGATACGTAATTTTTTGTGTTAGAATGTCTTTCAAATTTCGATTTACAAGTTTATAATTTTTATACTTTTTTAAAAGTTTATTTTTCTTCTAAACCGATTATATATTTATGGGTTTTTAGATAGTACTCGGTATTAGACTATTCAATAAGTTTTGCTTGTGACGGGACGACCCGTCGCAAGCTTGCGACGGGTCAAATCCCTCTCACAAAGAGCAAGTGGCAAGGTAAGTGGGGGGCTTCATTTACAACCCACTTGCCCCCCTTGCGACGGGTCGGTCCGTCACAAATGAGAATTTGTGTAGACTATTAGTACGAAATGGTGTCTCCAAATCCTAATAGATCGCTTTGATGCCTGATATAGGTCTGGTTTGGGTAGACAACTCTGTCTTCTTCCATTTGAAACACGGGAGGAATGTCGCGAGAAATCAAGTTGACATGGATATGTCTCAAAATTGTCCAACTAAAATGACCAAATTGTCCCTCTGTCGACATCAGGAATGAAAGCAACTCAAAAAAGAGAAGAGTGTTGAAATTAAAACCACTAGAGAAGAAGATAAGCAAATGCGAGCCGTATATAGATTTTCACATCAATGGGTGTTTCATCATCTTTTTATCACATCAATATTATGTCCAAAGTAAAAATCTGCTCCAGATTTATCATACAACATCAACCGACTGCCGACTGGTTTCGTCTAATCTCTACGACAAGAAAAAAGGCGAAACAGCCTTTGACTCTAGAATTATTTGGGGTTTCAAATTCTTGGTACAACTAGTTTTGGTGCCCGGTTGTGCTCGGACAATATTTACTTAACTTTTAACTTTTATATCAATTATAATTGCGTTTTGTACATTTATGAGTTTTAATAAAAAAAAATTATGACATATCTTAAAATATGATAAAATGTAAAATTTATTAATAAATTACTAGGGTGTATCCCGTGCTAAAGCACGGTTTTCTTTGGATCTATATTAAAACTATAAAAGAATAACCACTCCACATCAAACTGGACACATGTCGCTCTCTTATTAAAAGAATTTCCGCTCAAAACTTAAACCCTAAAATTATACTCTGTATATTTGCTTCCTAGAGAAGCTCCTTTTATGTTTCCAATCGTCATATTACACACTTTCTTTCCTATTTTTCTCATCCTTCCATGCGATCAATATCTTCTGAAAATATTTTTCTCCCATGTTTAAAGTTATTTTAAAAAAACATACTAAACTTACCCCCTTTATTGTATCTTTTATTTTGGCAATCCTTTTCTGAACAAAAATTCATTACTCATCTCTATTGACAGTGAGATTTAGGCAGTGTCGTACCCAAAGGCTTATTCTTAAGCTTTTAATTTGTTGATTTATGATCTTTTATTCTAACTGCTTACCCAACGTAACGTTCTTATAATTATTTTTGCAGGGTAACAGTAAAGGCCTCTAGATATATGAATCAAGGGATCTCGATTACAGTTAGCTTTCTAAATGTTGTCTAATTCGTGATTTCAAATTTCCATTTTTGCCTTCTATTTTGTTTATTCCCTGCACCCTAAATTTCAAATTTTCGCAGGGTAAAACTAAACAATCCGACATAAATGTAAGTATATAATTATTTTTGTAAATATATATCCAATATATTCTATATTCTAACATGGAGGACGTTAGCCTCATATTGTACTAGCGTGGGTCATTTTCTTCCACATTAATCAGTTTTTAATTATTTAATGTACAACACTGCTCCGTTAAATTATGCTAGATGTTTTTAAAGATTGGGGCATGACCACATATTATTACGAAGTATTTTGAAACATAGGTTGAGGTAGGGGTGTTCATAATTAACCGAACCGTAAAAACCGAACCGAAAAAACCGAAAACCGCATATTTTTTAGGTTCGGTTAACCGAACCGAAACACAAAAACGGTTCGGTTAACCGAACCGGTTCATTTTACTCGGTTACGGTTCGGTTACGGTTCGGATTTTCATAACCGCGGTTAACCGAAACCGAACCGTGACATTATTACCCATAGAAAAATATTATTTGGCTAGCCCAAAAACTAATAATTACCCTTATTTTTGCACTCAAACTCTCATACCTTACATTTCACCCTTATTCTAACACCCAACCACCCTCATCCTCAATCACTATTCACCATTTTATTATTGAATTACGTTGTCTTACGTTCAACAGTTAACTCTTCCTATTATTTTATCTTTAATTATTTTTATATTATGTTTATCTTGTAAAGTATTACTATATTCACTATTAAAATATGTCAATGATAAAAAAAAAAAATAGAACAAAGTTTCTATTTGGGAAAAAAATTCGATAATGCAACGGTTTCGGTTAACCGGTCTAACCGAACCGGTTCAACCGGTTCACCGAACCGAAAATAACCGTAGCGAACGGTTCGGTTACGGTTCGTCATTTAGCCGAACCGGTTGGGCGGTTAACCGGTTAATTTCGCGGTTCGGTTAACCGAACCGCGAATGAACACCCCTAGGTTGAGGTAGTTGAATATAACGAGAGGAGTAGCAAATAGCCATGAGATTTTGAGAATTATAAAATAAGTTCTCACACTTTGAAGTTGTTCCGTTGTAAAAAAATCACTACTGTTATTATTAATAAATGCCATGAGAAAACTGAAACCGTATCACAACTCTCACAAAATGATTACTTTTAACAAAGTTGGTTCGTCTCACAATCGCTCCATTAGTCTGAGACTTCTTCACAACTATATTACCACTTTTTTATTTTGTGTATGAGCCAATGCCCGACAGATATTTGTGGGGGGTTGTGTAGTACTACAGTAGTAGGCTTCTCTATACAATTTCTTTTGACATTTTAAATATATTGGCTTGGGTTATATGGCGTATTACACAACTTAGGTATTGAATTTGAGACGATTGGGTGTTCTTTGGCAATGAATGTATTATACTTTCTACACCGTATGTTCTCAAATAACTTTACGAGCTATGTAAGTTAAATTGGACAAGCAAGAAGGCATTGCCTATATGACCGAAAGACATGCATCATGACACTTTTGATGTTGATTAAACTTGGATCTAAGTCATGATTCATGAATACTTTTATTAGCTATTTTAGTTGCCATTTGCAATATTGTTCCGTATATATGTTTCAAACTTTCCATATTAGTTTGTTACACTATGTTCAGTCGATTTATTATATTTGACCAAATATGTAAGACAACTTTGGTAAAAAATACTGGATAGAATAAACGGGGTAATTCGAAACACTTAAAAGTTTTATCAAACATAACTTGGATAACTATTTAATGCTAAAGGAGTAATGTAATTGCATCTATCACTACATATTTTCCATGTAATATACTAAAAGTTATTTGTATATATTATTTACGCATGCCCGTGCAACTTGCACGGGTACTAAGCTAGTATTATAATATACAAACATCTTAAATTATTTTTTTTACACAAATTAATTGTATGTTTAATTTAATGTTGTTTTCTACAAACCATAATATTAGTATGAGGTAGAAAAAGAAACTTTTCTACCATCAGAACACACTTATATTAAATTAATTTTTGTCTTAACCCATTAGCACTATTAAAAATAATGCATTTAAGACATTAATAATTAAGTTATATGTAAAATTTAATTCAAACTCTACTTTACCTTATAAAGAAACTCAGTCAATAAAAACAGTACAATACACATATAAAATAACAATTAAAGAATTATTAAAATATCGTTTTCTTTATTTATTTCTAAAAAAAGTTACATAAATGGTTTAAAGATTATAAAGCATTCCACACTCCATTATTCTTAGAAATAAATAAGTGACTACACATTTACCGGGTGTGCCATAAAAATGTTAACGAATGTTTTAACGGATATGGAGTATAAAGTTACAGAAACATGGAGGACTAGTTGTAGGTATTGCTTTGAGTAATCAGATAGAAAAATTTGGGCTATATGTAGATACAACTTAAAAAATAATAATAAAAAAGGGCCAATAGAGAAGAACACTTTTTAGGCACGAAGATCAAGAGAGTTTTTACTCTCTTAGTTGTAAGGAGGATGAAAAACATTGTTAATTCTTCGAAAACTACTCGCCTGGTTACTATTATTACTTTGACTACTCTCGTTCTTTTTTCGATAATATAGATGTAAACTTTATCAACAAATTTATAACACACAATATTCACTACTCCCACGCTTATATTATTATTATTTCATGACCCCCGCGATTACTATTGTTACATTGACTACTCCCATTTTTTTACAGTTAAAATTAATATTTTTTGTAATTTATCAAACTAATATATTTAAATAAAATAAAAATACGTTCCTTAAATAGATTAGCTACCTATTTGTTCATACTATCTATTTAAAGTGAAATATTATAATCTAATTAATTTTCTCAAGTTACCTACTTTCCTAAATGTCAATTACTAATATTTTTATAGTTTTCAAAACTCAACCTACTTATATTATATTTATTATATGCTAATAACTAACTGTCTTGACTTGTCGCGAGTCTCCAAATTAGTATTTTTAACTAATACAAACGTAAACTAATAGAAAGTGTAAGTAGAGGTCGATCCTACAAGGAAGGTATTTTGTTTATTAAATGTGTGCCAAAGCAAGTAACCAATTGGGGAGTTTTGAAATGTTTATTTTTTTTAAGTCTACTAAAACTAAGATAGAATGAAATGAATAAAAAAACAAAATAGTTAATTGTAAATGTAAAACAAAAATGAGAATAATTCTTAGACCAAGTAATTTCCCTATTTCAATATTGAATACTTTGCTATGAAGTTGTTGACTTCTAATCCCACTTAAGAATGATTATTAGTTACAAGTGTAAGCAAATAACCCGTACAATATTATCAATTTAGTCAAGCGCTTAATCGTATCAAGATTGTAGATTAAAACAATGGAATTTAGGAAAGATAAACGAATAAAGAAAACAAGCGTTGCTTCACTTTGATTCATACATATTTATTCCTTTATAACTCAACGATGATGAAAAACATACGAATTGATGAATTATAATTGCTATAATGAAATAGATAAACAAACAAAAGATCCATTCATCTAATCTAGCAATGGTTTAGTTAACTAATAACAAGTAGTTGATCATTCTAGGTGCATATTAACAAACAAACAATAATGCAAACTAAATTTGATACTCTAATAATGAAATAGAAATAGAATAAGAGTCTTACAATTCAAACTAACTTGGCTTCAAGAACTTGTTCTAAGATGTATAACTTAGCCTTCCATACAAAATAACTAAAACAAAATATAAATTATCAAATGTTTTTCTATGTATTATGATGATTAAAAGATGGAAGCAGATATATCTAATTTGATCAACAACCTCTCCTTTTATAGGTCTTCAAAGAGCATCTTCATAAACCCTATTAAAATCTCATAAAGTGTGAGCATAATTGCCTAATTAAAGAAGAATTAGAAGAGTCGTCGGAATCCAATGCTGAGCCTCTCCACGAAGCTAGGTAGTCTGTATAGGCTGCCGTGCCACGCGGCTAGCCGCTCCTCGTGGCTTCTTTTTTCCCCTTTGACGCTTCCTCTTCTTCCTTGCTTCCGCGCTTTGACTCATTGTTTTGGGCTTTGACTTGTCTTCAAACTTGACCTCCTAATGACTTCTTTAACCCAATAACATCTTCTAAAGAAGCTCATTCCCTTCATTAAAATACATTCATCCAAATAACCCATAAAAGCACACAAGTCCACCACAAAATCAATATCAAAGACATATGCAATAAAATCCCCAAATATGCTTCTTAACCTATCATTAATCATCAAAATAACCTTATTAACCCCTACTAAATTAGACTAATCACTAACATCTTTATACATTAAAACTATATAGTTTGTGAAATTTATAAATTTATGTCTTCCATTACTACCAATTGATTTCCGGATTATATATAAAGTATAGATGTAAAATTTATTAATAAATTACAAGACACATTCACTACTCATGTTGTTATTATTATTCTAACATCTCATGTCAGTATTTTTAGGTAGATTTGAATGTCGAAGTTAGATGTTTACATTCATTCCATGTCAGTAGGATGAAAAAGAACATGAAAAAGAAATAATGTACAAATGAGTTATACATCACAGTAGTACAAAAATAAATGGTTTTGCAAAAGAGGATTTGAAAAGAATAAATGTCAAAAATAATTGTTAAAGGCTAAATAATACGCTGAACAAGCGATATTAGGATTAATAGCTGATTAAGCTTAATTAACAATAGCTAAGTCTGAACAAAAAGATAAACAAAAGCAAACCGGGCCTTAAAAGTGGCGCATCAAACGCTGTGTTCTTCCTAAGGGTTTGTTTGACTCTATCAGACAAATTTGTCTTAATAAAAACACGAGAAGAGACAAATATGCACTTAGAAGATTCGTCGTAACAAAAACATGATATGTCATTTGTTCGGTTGTATGCCTATATAATGGACGTGTTATTTGATTACTCCCTCCAATCCAATCCAAACTACCCACTTACTTTTTAGAGGTCAAACTTTCAAAACTTTGACCGTTTATAGATCGGAATATAAAGAACTTTGAAAGACGGAAGTAATATGTTTGGTTTTGTAACGGAAATATCTTTCATAAAATTATATTTTTTGTAAAATAATTCTATATATAGAGGAAAAAAAACGTGGTCAAAGTCTTGACTCGAAGACCACCCAAAAGCAAGTGGGTAGTTTGGATTGGATTGGAGGGAGTATTAATTTAGACATTTAGTTAGTTACCAGCAAATATGTTTTTTCTCTTATGTTTTTGTAACACCCCAGATTTTATAATAATGAATAATTTACTAAATTAGTAAATTTTATAAATTCGTATTTTACTTTTATTGGTTAAAATATTTTAAGTCGATAATTTATGATTTCGTGGCTTTAAACTAATGTTAAATAGAATTTAGTTTAGTTGGGTAGAAACCGTCGCATTTCAGTCCTTTATGAGTTCATAATCGGATTCTACGCGAAAATCCAAGTGAGTCGACCCGATATGAAATTTGGGTCTTCTATTACTCACCGTCTCAAAACAAACCCATTTACCGCTCCTCCTCCCTCATAAAAGTTCAGCAACATTTCTTCCATCTTCTTGTTCTTTTTCCTCAACACAAAACACCATTAAAACTCTATCACTTTATAATCTTAAGATGGATGTCATTTCTCCGTCTATCAACGAAGCTTGACGATTTTTATATCAATCTTTTCCTCTCATCCTCCTCTTCAGTTTCATACCATAAAATATCAATTTCATCCAACTTTTTATAAAACCATTTTATAGATCTAAACTTAAGACGAACATAACTTCTTCGTTTCTTAACCAAATTCAATTCCGTTTAATGTTTCGGAATCCTCTCACCATCTTCTTTCTTTCTAGCCAATAAAAGATCGAAACTTTTGAACTTATTTTTAGACCGTCTTTTCCAGATTTCGGTTTTGGCTCGTGTCGCGTTATTTATCGGGAAAAGTTGGATTTTGAAGATTTTGGGTCAAGGAATTCATGTAGGTTGATGGTTAACTTGGGCAATGAAAATTTGAAGTGTTAATCGAGCTAACGGTGATGGGTTACTCGATATCAATTTACGTTTTTAATGTTTTAACTGTAGTTATAGTTGGAAAAGATACAACCTTTGCTTTAATTTCATGAAGAAACATGTTTGTTGGTCTTTCATTTGTGTGAATTCCTTCTTCCATGTTTTCTTTCACTAATCCTATGTTAATTTGCATTTAAGTATCCTATGTTAAGTTGCATTTAAGTGGTTAAATATGCTCTATAAACATGTTTGAACTTGTGTTGGGCAATAAATGTGTTTGGGTTTGCTTTAATTGATGTTTACCCAATGATTGGTGATGATTAATATACATTTAATGTGGTTTGATGTTGGTAAATGTTGTTGGAATTGGATGAGTAACCATGAAATTTGAGTTGGTTGTTGTTGTTGTGGAATTCGCGTGCTTTGTAGCCTCAGCCAGTGGCCAGCTGAGAACACGTCTGAAGTGAAATTGTTATTTCGAAGATTTTTGATGACGCATAAGTCCCAGCCGGCCGACCGGCTGGGAACCCCTTGTGAAATTGTTGAATTTTGATGACATGCGAGTCCCAGCCGAGCACCCGGCCGACTGGCTAGAACTCCCCCTTCACCATTTTCCCTCTTTTCTCTCTTTTGGCTTGTGACCCCAGCCGGGTAGCCGGCGGCCGGTCACACCCACCGCCTGGGGATCCCCTGTATTTTTATTGTTGTGTTTGATGTTGCTGTAGTGCCAGCCGGGTAGCCGGCGGTCAGTCCCCCTGACCAGCTGGCACCCCCTGTAGCTCGTTCTCATTTCTTTTCCCTATTTCCTCACATGTAATAGTTTGTATGGTTTGTTTATCTTATAAACTCACGTAATAACATTAAATATTCATGTTTAGAATGTATGATATCTCACATGCTTATATCACATGTTTTGTGACGGTTTTGATATGTCCCCTCTTGAGTCGGTTCTACCTTATTTATTTGATTTGAGCACTACGTTTCGAGTGCTTTGAACTCTTATTTCCCGGCTACACCTTATCCTCGTTAGACTGAAATGTAAGAGCGGTGGGATGTATCCTTGTTGCTTGTATGCATGTTTTAGTGGGGATATGACGACGTTGTTACGAGGTGAATGCAATGCGTTGATCGACCTGGCCGTCAAATGTTGTATCCTTGCGAGGTGGTGTCACTGCATGTAGCGTACTTGCTTGTATTTGATTCTTGTGCTCTTTCCGTCTCTTTCGAGTAGTTTGACCGAATTTGGGGTACTCGGCTTCTGTGTTTGACCGAGTCTTGGATGCGAAATGTTTATCGCATGTCGAATCGGAACACGTTTATTCCGAGAGTCTGGCCAGGTTTAGACTAGGACCGTATTATTATCGTCGTCCTATCGGGAGGAAATGAGTCTTTTATATACGAAATATTTATCGTGTACGATTCAGGGAAATGTTTATCTCGTGTACGTGTGAATCTTTCATATACGAAATGTTTATCGTATATGGTTCAGGGAAATGTTTATTCCGTGGACGTGTTGATCATACTTGTTATGTACATGGTGCTAGTGCGTGTCATTTACCGTGAGAGTGTGTTTGCTTATGTTTGATCACATGATGTATTGTATACTTGATTGGTTGGATGCCTATGATTGGTTTGTATGTCGAGTCCCAAACCTTCTCAAGCATATGTCGCTAATGGTGAGATGCAAGCCCTTAGTGTTCTATATGGTTGCCAAGGGGAGTCTTCCCCGAGTCTTGTATTGCATGATGATGATGGATGATGGTATCCTTTACTCGTATATTGTTATTATCATAATGTTATTCTCACATCCGGCATGCTATATATGTTTGCATGATGACACATGATTACATGCTTTTTTATGTGCGTTTTGATGTGATATGGCTTGGAGAACCCTGAGTTACTCCCCACTGTCTGTGGCATTCATTTTTAATGAATGAACATGTTGCAGGTTGGTGTTTCCATGGGGTTGTGGCGAGTGAGCTAGCGAACGTTGTTCTTACATCGATTCACCCTTAGCGTGTAGTTTACATTAGTTTTGTATATTAACTCTGTTTTATCAAGGGATCGACGTCCCTTGTATTTATTTAAGATACAATTTGTATAAACGATTTATTAAATTAAGTTTTGGTTTTATAGTATAGTGATATTCGCAGTTTTGTTTTTAAAGTTTTAAAAATATCGTGTTTTCCGCTGCAAATCTATGTGTTTACTTTATTGCGAAATCGCGGGGTGTCACAGTTTTATTCTATTAGTTGGTGGTTTTTTTTACTCAAGTTGTTATATACGGTACAAGTTAAAGAAAATTAAAAGGGTAGAATTGTCAAACCTATATTCATGATCAGTAAAACTCGTATTACGAATATCAATACCCTTCTATATGCATAATGGATGACGGTTCCGTGGCCAACCGTTTTAATTTCTAAATGGCATCATCTTTTCTTGAATTTAATCACATATATGTGATCCAGGCGACATTCCCTCAAAGGCTCGATCTCACTCCTCTTAACTACATAGTACTTCATGTAATGCTACCGAAATCTCCTTTCTAGAAAAATAGAGACGATACTAAACTTTCTATGTCAAAATGATCTCTTGACGACCATGTTTCTATAAACAGTCTATCAGTCACATAAGTTGTTAAAATCATGTGTGAAATAATTGCACAATTATCAATTGCCTTGAAATTTTAAAACTAATGGCTTTAAGAGTATGTAGGAGTTAATTCCCTTTAAATTTTTGAACTGTATTTTAGAGTATGTAAGAATATACATTACTATTTTAATATAGAGATATAAAACGGTCTACAGTTCCAATCACACTACTTTTCGTATATCAATACAACTTTTGAAACCGTATTGGGTTCAGGTCAGACAAAAACAAAATCGTTCATACAGTTTTTGATACAATTTTTGAAAAGAAACAAATCTCACATAAACTAAATAATTTTAATCATAATCATATTAATTTACCCACTTTACTCTTTTTTCCTTATGCATTTGTCTTATGAACATTGAAAATTTTGATTATTTGGGGATGTAGCATGTTAATAAATTTTAGTTTATGATATTGTAGAGTCTATTGATCGAATACGAAAGAGGGAGGGGGAGGGGGGGGGGGGGGGGGGGGGTGAATTGAGTATTAAAAACTAGCCCCACTTTTTCGATTTATATGATTGTAATTAATTATTTGATCTTATGGATTAAAATCAACTAATTAATTAATCAAAGTAAGCGCAAGTAACGAAATAACGAAAAGTAAAGAGAGTAGAGAGAGGCACACGGATTTTTGAAGTGGTTCAGTTTCACACGTTGAAACCTACGTCCACTATTCTCGATTAATAATTCTTAGTACCTTTCTACGGATTACAAAAATTATCAACCCACTCGTATAATCAACACTATGATTATAACTCAAGGTGAGTATCGTTAAATACTCTATACTATCTTACGTTAATAAGAAAGTACAATATAACTCACACAGAATCTCGTTAAAAAGTTGTAAGCTTATAATGATGTACTATTATCCAATAACGTATTTCACTCAAGCGATTGATAATAATTGATGCACGACACTTTTGAAAAACAAACTCTAAAAATAATAAATATTTTGCTCAAAGGTTTGCTTTAAAACGATTTTGGAAAATCAATACAAGTATGTATATGTGTCGTGTAATTGCTTGTGTATTTCGTGTATATGTCGTGTATCTCAACAATTGAGATGTGAAGGAGTATTTATAATAAAAGCAAAGTAGATCTAAAACCCTAGCTTAATATTTAAGAAAGATATTTATCTTTAATATCATAAAATAATATTTGCTTATATTTTAGAAATATCCTTATCTCAAAATATTATTTGGTTTATCTTATAGAAATATATTTATCTTTAATATCTCAAGATATTGTTGTAAAGATATAATAGAATCCTAGATTAGGTAAATGTGACAACCCTCGCGAATGCGGAAATATAAAACAAACAAGCATGTGAATTATATTGCGGAAATAGGTAGTTTTAAAAACTTTTATACATGCAAGTTAAATAAAACGAGGAGTGTCAAAATATTACAACTAAATGCGGAAATACAACAAAGAGACGGGGTCTCTTAAAATGTTAGCAAAGAACAAGTGTTTAGCAAAACTAGCTAATATCGTCTAGAGGTGAAACTTCCAGGGACAACGCCCGCTAGCTCACACCCGAACCCAAAATAGTCAAAGCAAAAAGCCATCCAATGCAAGCAACCTGTTCATTCATGAAAAAACATGAACGCCACAGTCAGTGGGGAGTAACTCCGGGTTCTCCCAGCCATATCACATTAAACGTACATCAAAGAAGATACAAAGGTAGAGCATGCATACGTATAAATATACATGTGAGATACGATAAGAAATAGATAGGCAATCCAATATATAATGATAAGATCATGTGGAAATCAAATCCAAAACCATCATGTTATTCAAGACTCGGGGAAGACACTCTTAGGCAACCGAATACGCTCACTAGGGCTTACATCTCACCGTTAGCGGTATAAGTTTGATAAGATTGAGACTCGACAAACAAACCATGCCAAGTCATGCAATGACCATGAATAAATCCATCATGTTATCATCCATTCAAACAACCCAATACATAGACGGTGCCCAATCGTGCAATGACCATGAATAATATCATGAAATCACGCATTCAAGAACGACACAAGACGACATCTCTCACGGTAAATGAAACGCACTAGCATCGTGTACATGGCAAGTATGATTAACAGGCATCCACGGGATAAAGCATTTCCCTGAACTCATAAACGATGCTACATTTCGTATATGTAGACTAATTTCCTCCTGGTAGGAACGATAATTAAACGGCTCCTAATCTAAACCTGGCCAGATTCTCGGAATCAATTTTTCCGATTCGACATGCGATGACGTTTCGCATCCAAGACTCGGTCTTACATATATATTGCCGAGTACCCCAAATTCGGTAGATCAATTCACGAAAGAGGCGGAAAAGAGCCAAGCCTCATAACAAGCGGTACGCTACATGCAAATAACACCACCTCGCAAGTACACAACATTTGACGGCCGGGTCGATCAACGCATAGCGTTCAACTCCCAACAACGTCGTCGTATGCCCACTAACACATGCATTTAAGCAGTAGGATACCTCCCCGTTCCGACATTCCAGCCTTACGAACGTGGAGGTAGCCAAGGGAATGAGAGTACAAAGAACAAGACAAAATAGTGCTCAAACCGTATCATTTGTAAAAACCGACTCAAAGTGGAAACATACCAAAAACCGTCACAAAACATGTGATACAAGCGAGTGAAATGTCATACATCCAAAACAATAATATTATAAGTCGCTACGTAAAATTATACGGTAAACGAATCATGCGAATGATTATAAATTAAATCGTAAACAAGAAATACAAACAAAGTTCAGCAGGTGCCAGCCGGTCAGGCTGCTGGCTGCCGGTCCACCGGCTCAGGCCAACTATCATATGAAAAACCATTGTAAAATGTCAGTGTGTCCCAGCCGGTCGACCGGCTGGGACCAAAGGGTCACTTGAAAAACAAAGGAAGGAGAGGGGTGTCTCAGCCGGTGGTCTGACCGGCTGCCGGTCGACCGGCTGAGCCCAACCTCATATTCCAAAATCACGTAAAAATGCCAAAATATACAGCAGGTGCCCCAGCCGGTGGTCTGACCGGCTGCCGGTCGACCGGCTGGGGTCTCATGTACTCGAAAATGCTTTGTTTCTTCCATGATCAACATTCATCAATTATCGATTATCATTTTAACTCATCAAATCACATATGAATACTCAATAAACAACATCCATCAACAAATATACAAGTCATAAGTTTACTAACCAAAATCTAAACACGGTTTCTATCCTAGAAATCACATAAAACACGTAAATGATATCGAGTAACCCTTCACCGTTACCTTTAAGCGTCTTCACTACTCGTCAAGCTCCTCTTCAATTAGAAAGTAGTCTTTGTCGGGATCTTGGAGGTCACCACCTACAAATAGATCATAAAAGATGAATAAAATTCATCTTGAGAAAGACGAAAAGTTTGAAAAGCGAGAAAGACGATGATTTTAATATCAAAACGGATAGAGGAAGGTAAGGGAAGATGAATGAGACGAACTTACGTGAATTCTAGCAAGTAACGAATGCTCTAGGATGATTCAAAGATCGGAAAGTTATGGAGGCAAGGTTTTGATCTTTTCTTAAGGAAGAAGTAAGTTGTGTTTGTGTTGAATGAATATTAGGTTAAGGGAGTTAGAGTATGAGTAAGGAAAAAGTCAAGGAAAGTCAAACTCGCCTTAAGACGGGATTCTCATGGAATCTCGCGGAAATTCCAAATACGAACTCGGAAATTCTAAATTCGACTCGAAACAATAAATTCTAAATTAAAACTTAAATTTGCTGAAAAGATTCCGTAAAATATTTCTACTAGAAAAATAGGGTACATTTCCGGGTGTTACATTAAACAAGGGAAACAATCCTAGATAGGCCGAAATACCCTAGCTCACGAAACCCTAGGAGGCACGCATCCCTAGGTGGCACAAACCTAGGTTTCACGAAACCCTAGGTGGCTCAAACACTAGGTGGGCTAATTAGGTTAACAACAAATTGAGATAGAATATATTAGAAACCCTAGGTAGCATGACAACCCATAAGTTGTATTACTAACCAATAGAATCTCATAAATATATTCTCTATTAAAACGTTTTGATAAATATAAAAATACTCTTTCACTTTTGAAAACATTTAAAATATTTTATTTCCAAAATCATGCATCAACATTTATCATCCAAAGTCATAGACTAAAGCTATAACTTTGAACATAAAATCTCTCGAATGGAATAGTTACCGAATGACGACCTATACTATCTAATCTTCACAAAGATCTTCAGTATACGGATCATTTCTTCATCTTGATCACAAAGACCCTCCATCTCGAGTCTTGTGTTGTTTGAGGTAGATCTTGCTTGAAGCGATTTTCTTTAAAGTTATGACTAGGTAGCTATAACTTTCATGTTCACTTCCAAAGTTATTCCTGAAGTTGTTATAACTTTGTCTCACAGACTTTGTCAAAGTTATGCCTAACTTTGATCTTTTTCTCATAATTGTTGCTAGCTATAATAAGACTAAAGCACACAATTACACGCATATGATATATCGAGTAAAGCACATTATCTCGTAACACACATGTCATTATCAAAACTATAAAATTGGTCCAACAAATTCCCCCTTTTTGATGATGACAAGTCTCTTATGATTTCCTCCTAACATTGTGACTAAGTATGGTTCCCCCTCAACAAAGCACTCCAAAGTTATAGCAACTTTGATCGCAAGAACATAACAACTTAGCCAAAGTTATAACTTGAAAGACTTTAAGAGATAACGAGTCTTGACAAGGAGCAAGCTTAAGCAAAGACTCAAATCATATCATTTCTTCCCCCTCTTGGCATCATTGAAAAGACAAGAACAAGAATATAAAACGACTAGAATAACACACTCCAAGGCAAGAAATAGATATGCAAAATACGCAATATTAAACGATATATAACAAGCAAAATCAAATGCAAATGTTAATTGAGAACTACAAACCACAAGAAATATTGTTAGTTGCCAAGTGGGCCGAATAGGATAAGGTTTAACAAGCCAAAATGGGCCGAATGGTGAAGTAGTTCAAGAAACAAACAAACAAAAGTAAGAAGATCAAGGCATGTTTGGTTGGCGGATTTTGTTAGGGTCAACGTAACCGGGTCGGGTGCGGTACTCGAGAGTGGTAAGGCGATCAAGGCATGACTTCACGTGATTAGCTTGTGCGGTAAGACATACATCAAAGTTTCGAACTTTCAAGGAAAGCGCCTCCGTCGCATCAAAGATAGTATGCATCCCCTCACGCATTTCCGTACCACTTTTAACCAATGAACCTCCTTGGCTCACCAAAAATTGCATCCGATCCCTTTGCCTATACATCTCTTGTCGACTATCGACAACGTTCCTCTCCAATTTTGCTAGGCAATCATCCACACCCGTCATCCAATACCTCAACTCACTACTCACACCCGACCCACCATGGTCACGGGTGGAGATAGTGGACCCCAATGCCACGGTTTTGACAATTTTGTCAACAACCGCATCGATCTTATTGTCTTGCGCATCAAGGCGCTCCATCACACATCCCATAAACATATCCAACTTAGACTCGATCCCCGAAAAGTCAGCCATAACTGGCTTCAACCCGACCGAACCTCTTTTGGTCATAAACATCAACTCCGGACCGCATGCTTCTAATTTCATGAATTTTAAAAACGTGTCACACATTTCATCCTTTACGGTAACACCATAACTATCCATATTAACAACCCCCTTCGACTCAAGTAGCCGTGATACCCACATTCCGTAAGGTAAGTCGAGGGTCGAATAAACTTTGTCTTCCGTCACCGAAAAAGCAGTTTGTGAGATACGAGAAAAGACAAGAAAAGGAAGATTAACCCGAATACCCTCCAACCAACTTTTTACAACCAACATCTCATAACAAGAAATTTTATCCCGTCCTCCCCGACGCGGAATAATGGTGTTCCATAAGAAATTCAACAAAAACTTCAACTTTGGGGACACATTCCCCGCCAAAACACAACTAGATAACGTTGCACCAACATCAAAATATCGCTTGACCGCCAGCTTATCCGAATCCGATAGTTCGTCCCATGACGTACTCGGGTTTATTTGGATTCCATCACCAGGAACCAAAAACAGAGTACAAAAAGCAGTCATGGAGACCAAAACTAATCGGCCATTAACAATGGCATTCAACACTCCGGAAGTTAAAGAAACAAAGGTGAAGAACTGAATTACCTCAATCGGATAGACTGGACCCGAAAATCGTGATACGGTTTCCCATTCTTGAAAATTTAGAAAGTCGTTGAAAAATCCCAAAGCCTCATACTTAACACACCACGCTTTTGGATAGTTACGACCCCCATGGATTCCGTACTGAGCAACTCGATTGACGAGTTTCCGTTCGTCTTTCGTTAAACGGAGTTTGTCAAGCCCGGAAGCTGTCTCTTGAGGCGAAAAGTCGCGGAAAGTGACTCGTGTAGTCACCTCGGGAACCGTGTCAACGGGTTCTGTTGTAGCTTCGTCTTGAACTCTAGCTTTTCCCTTATTTAACTTTCTTCTTTTGGTACCTTCAAGGACCGTACCCGACTCGGTTTGGTTCATGGTAGGTGTTTTTTGTTTGGGATTAGGAGAAGGATTTGTGGGAATGCTAGGCTTTGGAGTTTTGGAGTTTGGGTTTTTGGTGATTTTTGATCTTGTGGAAGCCATGGATGAAGCTTGAAGGTGTTGGGTAAATTTTTGTTGTTGTTGTTGTTGGGGTGCTGTGAAGAGGGAGAGAAAGAGTTAAAAATTTGGTGAAGTGTTTTGATGGTGAAAGTGATGGGTAATTATGAAAAGTAAAATTGGGTATTGTGCTTTTGTACTTGGCACATGGGTGCCGGCTCTAGAGTAGTCCACTTTCCTATTTTTTTTGTTTTTGAATTTTGGTAGGAAAAGGAATCTTAGGTAATTAATTGTGGGGATATGGTAAGTATAGGATTTGGTAAATAAAAAGATATGGTAAGGTGAATTTTTGGTTGGGAATTTCGGCTAGCATAGGATACATGGGTGGAATTTTGGTTCAATTAGGAAAGTGAATAAGATAGGTTTTTGGCAAATATGTGGTTCATAATTCAATTTCCATAAAACACTTAATATGCAAGATACTCACGTAAAATATATAATATTAAACACAAATATACTAGCAATGAATTATGCGGACACAGTCATACAATCTCGTCTTATTCTAACCAGTCACGCAGGTTCACAAAATAGATATGACAAATTTAATTGCTACTGATTAAACCAATTTCCAACCGCAAAATCTCAAAACGTCTTCTCGCTAATGCCTTTGTTAAAATGTCAGCCCATTGATTTTCGGTACTACAAAATTCGAGTTTAATGTTGCCCTTTTCTACATGGTCACGTAAAAAATGATGTCTAATGTCTATATGCTTAGTACGAGAATGCTGAGCTGGATTCTTAGAAATAATAATAGCACTCGTATTATCACAGAAAACAGGCATACAACCAACATTAACACCATAATCACATAGTTGTTGCTTTAACCATAGTAGTTGAGAACATACCAGTCCTGCAACAATATTTTCGGCTTCTGCAGTAGACAACGCAACCGAACTTTACTTCTTTGAGCCCCAAGTAATTATGCAAGGTCTAACAAACGTAGCAAATCCAGAGGTACTTTTTCTATCTAAGGAACATCCTGCATAGTCTGCATCTGAATATCCTACTAGATCGAAATTACACTCAAGTGGATACCACAAATATAAATTAGATGTACCAATTAAATATCTCAAGATACGTTTAACTGCAATCATATGTGACTCTTTTGGACAAGATTGAAATCTAGCGCAGACACATACGCTGAACATAATGGCAGGTCTACTTGCAGTTAAATATAATAAAGAACCAATCATACCTCGATATGTAGTCTCATCTACGGACTTACCATTTTCGTCTAAGGTCAACTTTTTATCAGTTACCATAGGTGTGTCCATAGGAGGAGCGTTTTCCATACCAAATTTCCTGATTAGCTCCTTGACATATTTTTGTTGGTGGATCTTTATTCCTTCTTTGGTTTGTTGAATTTGCAATCCTAGGAAGAATTTTAATTCTCCCATCATGCTCATTTCGAATTCTGAGGTCATAAGATCTGAAAAATACTTGCACAATTTATTGTTAGTAGAACCAAAAATAATATCGTCTACATAAATTTGAGCAACAAGTAAATCAGAACCCTCGGATTTTAGAAATAGGGTTTTGTCGACAGATCCTCTTTTAAAATTGTTTTGTAATAAAAATTTTGACAATCTGTCGTATTCAAGCCCTAGGCGCTTGTTTCAAACCATATAAAGCTTTATCGAGTTTAAAAACATGGTTTTGAAACTTGCTATTTAAAAATCCAGGAGGTTGTTCAACAAAAACCTCTTCTTCCAAATAACCGTTAAGAAATGCAGTCTTAACGTCCATTTGAAACAGTTTCATTCCTTTATGAGCTGCGAAGGTGATGAGCAAGCGAATAGCTTCAAGTCTTGCTAATGGAGCGAAAGTCTCGTCATAATTAATCCCTTCTTGTTGATTATTGTTGGAGTAAGTGTCCTCCACAATAGTGCATTTATATAATAAATCTCATTTGGAATATACGTGGCATGATTAGTATATTTTGATACTCCACGTCAGTTGATTAACGTTAATCGGTAACGCTCGGCTGACTAGAGTTTGACGTTATTGTCGTATGACGGCGGTGATCAACTGATCCCTTTAGGTCACACCTATAGGATGAGACCCAAATAGAATACTAATTATTTGTATACGATACAGTTTAATTAGATCATTACATATATTTGATATGTACGAGAGTTATTTATTGGAAATTGAGTTAGGAACTCATTTCACTTAAGTTTATTAGTCAATTATACGATAACTGACTGAATAAATTTTACGTCTTATTTTAATACGATTAAATAAGATTTAATTTAGTGATTAATCGTAAATTCATTAAATTAGTTGAGGTTATGCATATATTTTGAGGTAGAGGTAATTAGTTAATTATATTTACAAAGAGTTGTAAAATAAATTAACTGACATTGTGGGACCCATTATATATTGATATAATGGTTAAATATCACTTAAAAGTTGAGTGTATATTGATTATTAATTTAAGTCATATAATTGTTATATGATCAAATTAACACTTAATTGTACAAGATAATTATACATATGATTATAAGTATTTGTGGGACAAATATCAAAAATCAAAATGGACCAAATAACACAAGTAGGGGCCGGATTTTTGGTTAGTGGAGATCAATGATGATTGTTCTCTTCTAATCCTACACTCCACCTTATGTTATGACACCAATATCATTACCATTACTACCACACTCTACCTATTTGCATGAGAATAAAATAAGCACAGTAATGACTCATTTGTGTGAGTCATGACCGGCCAAAAGGCCTTTAAATTGAACAATTGTTGTTCATTTTCATACTACTTCAGTTTGCTTATTTTTCCACTTCTCTTTCTAAACTCAACTTCTCTCTAAACTTTCTTATACACTAATATTCTCTACATATTACTAGTGTAGTAATACAATAATATTAGTAGTATTTTGTCTTACTTATTATCTAGTTAATAATAAGGTAAGATTATTTGGGTTTAATCTTGGGTGCAACTAGAAGGAGACCTTCTACTTTGGAGGTTGTTTTATGGAGGATCATCTATCAATTTCATGCTCAAGAACAATAAGAAGGAGTTCTTATTGTGCTCATATTGAACCGAAAATTCCCAATGTAAGGATGTTTTCGTCTTATCTTTTCTTTTATGCTTTTATATTTGCATGCATGATAACTAGATCCTAAATCATGAAGTTAATGTAATTTAATGAACAAATTAGAGGAGTCTAATTAGAGGTCTTGGACTTTCATCATGAAAGTCCGTAGACCTTAATTAGACTCCTCTAATTAGTTTCTAAATTACTTGTTAATTTAGTATTTAATGATCTATGTAACATGCATGCAAATATAAAGACATTTATATAAAAGAAGAAATTTCCTCACATTGATATGGAAAATATATGGGCACAACAAGAACTCCTTCTTGTTGTTATTGAGCTACAAATATGGATGAACACAAGTAATCTCCAAACTAGAAGATCTCCTCTAAGTTGCACCAAGATGATACCAAATAATCTACCCTTATTATTAACTAGATAATAAGATAGATGTTATACTACTAATATTAGACTATATTACTACACTATTAATACTTAAGAAATATTAGTATATGAGAGTTTTAGAGAGAAGATGAGTTTTGAGAGATGAATGCTAAAATAAGCAAGAATGAACTAGTGAATAAATTGAACAACAATTGCTCTATTTATAGCCATAAGGGCCGGCCAACATCATCACAAAAGAGTGATTTTCTTCTTCTTATTTTATTGTCATGCAAAGTGGTAGTGTGTTGTAGTGAATAAAATGATTTTAGGTTTACTATTCATGTCATAAGCACATGTTGCTTGTGAGTATGAATAAGAACAACCATCATCACCATCCACTTCAAAATGACCGGCCATGTGAGCCTTGTTTTGATCCATTTTGATTTTTTTGATATTTGTCCCACAAATACTTATTAATCATATGCTTAATTATCTTGTATAATTAAGTGTTAATTTGATCATATAACAATTATATGACACAATTAAATGAATAATATGTACTTAACATTTTAAGTAATATTTTACCATTATATCAATATATAATGGGTCCCACAATGCTTAGTTTAATTTATTTTACAACTCCTTGTAAATATAATTAACTAATTACCTCTATCTCAAAACCTCAACTAATTTAGTAATTTAACGATTAATTACTAAGTTAAATCTTATTTAATCGTATTAAAATAAGATATAAATTTATTAGTCAATTATCGCATAATTGAAAAATAAGCTTAATCGAATTTGAGTTCTTAACTCAATTTCTAACAATTAACTCTCGTACATATCGAATATATGTAATGTACTAATTAACTGTATCGTATACAAATAATTAGTTACTATTTGGATTTCATCCTTTAGGTGTGACCGAAAGGGATCAGTTGATCACCGCCGTCAAACGACAATAACGTCAAACTCTAGTCAGCCAACCGTTATTGATTTACGTTAATCAACTGACTAATCATATATATAGTCAATAAATATCCCAATTATATTCCTTAATAAGATTTATTTATGTGGCGCACTATTGTGTGTGACACCCTCAAATTTGGCGGAAGAAAAAAATTAAGTAATTTAAATTACTAAAGAA